>JAMKCH010014528.1:0-61704 GCA_023653785.1 Ophioderma brevispina
CCGATGGGAAGCCTGAAATTGTTACCCTGAGTAAACCCAAGCTGTACTTACATGGCACTCAACCCTGTTGCTTCAGTGGATCAGGAATACCCTCATTTCAGGGCTTTTGGTACGCTATGTAATTGTACTCACACCAGGCTTATAACCTTGAGACTATCAATGAGGTAATTAAGGAGGAGTTGTTCTGTCAAGAAAAAGTCCATGGAGGCATCCTTTTTTTTTTCCCCCACCCAGGATGATCTCATACAACATATAAAGCGTGTCACCTACCAGGCTGGTATCTGGACACCAGTGAATTGCCCAAGCAAAACAAAACCCATCACCTGAGGAATGGGGGTGGACACAGGCAGGGGAAAAAAACATTGGATTCCCATCTGGATTACCCTTCCTGGTTCATCCAAAGCTTGCAGTTGAACCTGTAAAGTGCAGGTGTAGAGTTAAACGTGGTTGCAGTGGCATGTGTGGCTGCATAAAAAGAAAGGAAATGATACCAGGAATTTGGACTGTTTTTTCCCATAGCCATTAGTATTGAAGATAATACTCGTTTTCAATGTGCTTTACACACATTAGTTGTGTTTGAAGTTTCTTTTTGTGCAACTCAAATCTGTCGCAATGATAATAATTTAGTGTCAGTACTCATTGTAATGAATTTTGGCGGCCATTTGGAATACAGCGCCCTCAGTAATGATATCCTACTAAGCCAGGGACATATTTGCATGAACTCATATACTACAATTACTAACGAAATATTATTAATGTACTTAATTAGTGTTCTTAGGTGACCACAATACCCATAATCGGCCATTCTATGCGTATTTTGGCGGCCTTTTGAAAAACCCCCCTAGCTGCCTACATAATTCTCCGATATTTGGGCTCCCTTCTAAATTCATTATTTATTTAAAAAAAAAAAAAAAAAAAAAGTTTGGTTGCTTTTGTCCGGGCTGTCCGCATCATTTTGTTAACGTACCTACTCAAGTCATGGTTAACTATTAAGAAGGGAACAGTCAGGTCCTCCAGTCAGTGGAATCAAGTCTTTAGTGCCAACCCAAAGTCAGGGAATGGTTTTAAGTCAGATGTAATTTGCACATATGCAAGGTTCAGGTCTGTTATGGCAAGCTGTTGGAAGTGATGGGAAAGCAGATGGCCATGAAGCAGAAGTCTGCTCCCACAGGTTGTGCTGTGTCCATTAGACCACAAGTAGTTACCAGGCTATTAAACAGAAAATGTTGAGTCTGAGAAAGTTAGGGAGATTTGAAACCATTTGTTTTGGAGGGTTCAGTGGCGGCTTGATGGGACAAAAGTGTTCCAAAACCTATAAAAGATCATGCGGATACATGTTGTGCCCAGTCAGTAATTTTGGAGGGGTCATTGCCCTTTAGTGAGTAGTGCAACAGGTGAGAAGCTTTGATCCAAGGTATAGGCATGGATGTTATTAGTGTCCCTCTTCACACGGTGAATGTGAAGTCTGATTTGGTCTAAGGTACAGTCAATAGTGGAGTAAGCCTGAACTTCCAGTCAAAGGTGTTGAGTTGGCAGGCGGGGAAGTACATCCCGAACCAATTGTTACCCCACAATCCCTGCACAGAAATAGATAGTGATGATAGTAATAGCTCAGTTTATCCACCTGTCATTACTAGGAGTACGGCTAGGAAAGCCATGCTTGAAGCAAATAGTGATAGGAAGGAGTAAGACCTTGTCCTAATTTAGATTTAGAGGACCGTTCATGACAAAATTAGATGAAGCAGTCAACTTCTCCCTCTTCAGGGGGGATAGGTTCTCCAAAACAAGAGTCAAGACCCTATGACAATTGCATAGTGGGGATGATGAGGATCCCAGATCATAACAATAGTTCTTGAACAGGAGAATGATCCTCACAGCTGTTTGAACGCCATGCAAATTGTCTGTTTTATTTGTAGAGCATTTAAGCAATGGCTACACACTTTTTACAACTGATCTAAGTATGTCCCAATGCAAGAGCTATTATTTCCGGCGAAATCAGAAAAAATCCATTGCGGGAAATCTTGCCAGTATAGGCCTACAAACGTCATAATTTGTGTGTTAGATAAGCGCCCTCTATATGCCTATGCCCATAGAAGATGTGTAAAACAATTTTTTATGAAAGAATCAGAATTTGGCCCACATATGAAGTTTCATCAAATTTACACAGAATTATCTAGTGCATAATACCTATACTTACTCCAACTGAGTTGTCAAAAGTGGGTCGCCGTTGATATTTGGTGTTTTTATTCTCGTTCTGTCTAATAAATGAGACTCTCAAACAGCTGTGTCCTGCACTCAAGATCTTCGCAAGGGCAATAACCCTGCAGGAGTCCGGAGGAGTTCCTGTGTGTTTTTACAAACACAATGGTGTGCTGATGAGGACAATGGAGGTCCCTGATGCGCCGGCAAATGAATGATTGGAAAGTTGTCATCAGATATGTTCCAAAGGTGTTCTAGGGAGGTCTCAGCAATTGCCCCTGATTAGGCCCATGGCAGACATTTAGGAGGCAGAAAGACAACATGATAAGGATTTTGAACCACTTTGGTGGCCTACACTTCATAAAGATGTTTCTGAATACTGTGAATCTTGGCAAACTTGTCAAGTTGTGGGCAGGCCAAGCAGAAAATCCCTCCCCGCTCCTCTGAAACCGATACACGGCATTCGGCGAGCCATTTAGTAGGGGTCATAGTTGACCGTGTAGGACCTCTCCCTAGGACTAATTCTGGTAATCAGTACTATTAACTATCATGTGTGCCTCTACCAGGTTTCCTGAAAGCCCATATCCGGGTATTTTGGTTTTTTTTTTTTAGGAATCTTAAGGCTAAAACTCGAGTGAAGGCGTTTGACCAGGTCTTTTCACGCTTGTTAGGCCTACCTAAGTCAATTCAGTCAATCAGGGGTCAAATTGTTGTTTTTTTGTTTTTTTTTTTACATCTGGCCTATTTCAGCACGTGATGTATGAGTTAGGGAAAGAACAGTATTTGTCCAATGCCTACCATGCCGAGTCTCAAGGAGCTTTAGAGAGAATCCATCAAACTCCTAAAGAATTGATTAGGACTTACTGTTTGGAATTTGAGAAGGATGGGAATGAGGGATTCACTTGTTATTGTTTGCTGCAAGTGAGCCAGTTTCAGGAAACCCTAGGTTTCAGTCCCCTTGAGTTGAATGTGAAACTGACCACCAACCTTGTTGGACTAGGTTTTCCAAATTTAACTATGGCCCATAGGGCAAATGAAATGGCCAGGAGACATTTGAAGCAAGCCCAGCCAAATGAATGAAGTGGTATGATCAAGAGGCCAAGAGTAGGGTCTTTCGGCCAGGAGACCAAGTGTTTAAATAGTCTTGTTCAATCCCTGGCCATCCACTGCAGCTCAGATACCATGGTCCCTATACATTAGAAATCACAAGCAATGAAGGTACCCTACAATAGTCAAAACGCCAGATAGGAGTAAGAGTAGGCACTGATGCCATGTAAATAAGTTGAAGGAAGTATGTAGGTAGAAATGATGAAGGCATTGCAAAACCAGTGCGCTCTGTAAGTCAATACTGAGGAAAGTTGCACATGAGGAAAATCATGAATCTGAAGTTGTACATAATGCAAACCAGCGATGACAAGCAGCATGACTACCAATCAAGTGCAAACTTCAGATGTAATCAAAGATTGTATACAAAACTAGGCATCTTCAGAAAATCACAGTGTGAAATCAGGCTTGATTCATGAGTTTGAGATTTTTTCCTGATGTCCCCTAGTAACACCACAGCTGCTTATCATGATGTTGATTGTGGGCGATTGTGCCCCAATAAAACAGCACCCTTACAGAGTTAATCCTATGAAGAAAGAACATCTCAACAAAGAGAAAGAGTACTGTTGGCAAACAATACTAATATGAATCAAGCAAAAGTGAATGGCGTTCCCCATGTATTTTGGTTCCAAACCGATGGTTACTAGGTTTGTGACAGACTTCAGAGGGTAAATCAATGTTCAGAGACTGGATTCATTCCAATACCTCGTATTGGAGGATTGCATTGACAAAATTTGGGGGGACATTCAAAGTATGTCAGCAAGTTTTGACCTTTTTAAGGGGTATTGGCCGGTTCCCCTTACTGATCGTGCAAAAGAAATGTTCAGCATTTTGCCACGCCGCCGGAGATGGCTTTTTTTCAGTATCGGGTATGCTTTCGGTATGAAAAAACGCACCGGCAACCTTCCAAATAATGGTAAATCATATAGTTGCTGACATAGAGGTGTGAAGCCTATGTTATGATTTGATTTTGTAATTTTGGCATTAGGGAGGGCATTTTGATGTCTATTTTGGTCACACGTGCGCCCAGTGTTGTTTTCACAGATCACAACCACCTCACCTTCATCCCAGGATGAAAAACAATAATCATAGGTTAGTGGATTGGAGTTTGACCTTGCCAGAGTACAACCTAGACATCAGCCACATCAAAGGCAAAGATAATGTTGATGGCTGATTGCCTTCTCCAGAATTGTAATCGTTTGTTAGAACAAGTAAAGCTTTTAAAAGGATGTGCTAAGTTATGTCTAGGAAGTTTAAAAATATTGCGAGCCTTAAATCGGTTACAAGACGACAGTTTGCTTTTCAAATCAAACTTTCGTCTTTAAGGGGGAGGGTAGTACAGACCCCAATATTTGCAAATGATTTATTTCACTTTGAGTAGATTAAGTCATAATTAGCACATACAATTGGTAAATTAATCCTAAATATGTAATATACAAATATACCACCTGTTTGTGTGCATACTTGTGTGTAAGTAAAGCAATAGCATGAAAACAGAAAGCTCTCAGAAGAGCCAGAAAAAGCGGGGAAACTTCTGGATTGTACCTGAACCTTATTGGACTTCATTAGATACGTGCTCCGCTTAACTTCTCTGAAATCATAGGTGGCGCACTGCTGCATAATTACCCAGCCAGTGAGTAGCTGCTATGATATTCCAATCTATCATACATGTTGAATGGTAGAGAGGAATTTCTCGACTTATGATGTAATTGACCTATATTTCGCACATGACTCATATAGAGAGACCAGATCCTTCTAGTTTGTTTGAGAGGATATATAAAGCCCTGGTGAGGGAAGATGAGGATAGTAATACAACATCATTTTACTCCAAGAGAGTTTAATAAATACCATCGTGCTCCAACTTATTAGCAGAGTTTCCAAGTGAACAGTGACAGTAATCCCAGTTAAATACAAATCATTCCATATAGTGGACATTGTCATACATGTAGCCTCCCTAGTCTCATCTCCAGCAGTTTCGGTGCGTCGATTGTGGTGCCGGGTTCGTTTTCCGTATTTCGTGGCCCTGAGTTATCCAAGGAATAACCAGCTCACAACAGCACTTTTGGACTTTATATTAGTAGTCGACCTCCAGCTTCGTCGGGAGTCATTAGGAGCAGGTTTTCTTCAGTAAGGATAAGTCGTCCGTGGACCGTTCCGCACTACTGGAAAGTTAAGTTTTATGCTGGTATATTCGCCAGGATTCTTTGCAAGTTCGGCATCTTTAGAGTAATCTTGCTGCTCGCAGCCCGCGTTCGCTGTCACATCACCAGGTAGTAAGTAGTAGTTCATTACTTAACAACTTTATTATAGCTAAATCTTTGATTAGGATACCTAAACTATCGATTTTGATTGCGATTGATGTATACACCATTTAAATAATTCTTTGTTTTAAAATTTGTAATCAAGCCTCACAGTGTATTGGCTAGGTATACAGGTTTGAACCGTAGTTTTGAGGGTTTGTGGACTTGTCAAGGTGACCAGTAACCGTTTCATTTCGTTGTGTTTAATTATTATTGAAGTGGCAACACTACTGCGATATGATGGTCACAACGACGTAAATTATGGATTGTCATCACTTTGTCGTCACTATTTGCCTGCGTTGTGGATTGTCGGAATCGTTTTCCGAGTAAGCTATTGGGCGGGAATGAAAAGGGCAAAATACTACTCAACAAATGTGGGACAGTTTTCAAACTTATTGTGATTTATATGTATCTTCTATCTAACGTTACTTAAGCTGTCCTCCATACAATTTTCCAAAAATATCAGATCATGCCTATTTCCTTTAATATAATGGGCTTCACCCCTACCCCATCTGTAGAGTTTTGCGCTGATATTCAACCCGTTTGCATAGTGAGAAGCTAAAAACATGATTTTCTTAGGCCTATATGTGCAAATTTAATATCGGTCAACCAAATGGGGTACATTTTCGCTCATAACCTCCAAATCAAATATACTTTAGCCCCAAGATTTCAAAGGCTAAATGAAGAAAAATAGTACTTTCTTCAAAACAAAATGTTTACCACTTCCGGAAATCTTGAGAATTGGGACGAATGCTATTTATTAGATCCAACCCAAATCGTGTCACCAGAGGAAAGTTTGGGACAGCTCGATTGTTGGGAGAGGAGGCAAAAAGAAAACTGTGGTCCATTCACCTGTTTCTTGAAGGAACTACGATCATCTGGCCTTCTTGTGACATAATTTTCACATTGATATAGTGCAAAGGCTTTTGTGTTGCAAATCGTTCCCAACTCGGACTCGGCTCGGCCCTCAGATTTCAATAACCAAAAATTCACTCAACCTGGTACATTGAAGTACCATTGAAGCAATTAGGATTAGTTAGGATGTTTTGAAAGTTAGGCTAGTCTGCCAACGAGGTGTCTACTGATAGAGAGGCAAAACGTCCGTAATCTTTAAAATTTCAAATTCATCATTAACCGTCTCCCCCCTCGCATGTTTTTGCCGACCACGAAACCTAGAGTAACAACATAGCAGCAAAGGGCTGCCATTCGCTCTTCTTCTCCGACTGCGTTCCACTCTTCATTCTTCTTCTTCTATCCTCTTCCACATACTGTGAGTGACGCTGTGTGTTCGTGGTCCGCTTTGCATATACACTAAACAGTAGTGATACAAATTAATTCTGGTGGTTAGCGGTTGCCCCGGTGTCATAATAGTGTACCCCTGGATCTTTGTGCCAGAATACTCTTTTTTTCTCATAAATGCCATGGGTGCTATGTCTGCCGCTCTTTTTATTTTACAAGATTTATTCATAATTCATTCTTTTCAATTTCTTTCATGTTCAGGTTTGGCAATCCTGTTCTTTTATCTTTTTCATTTCCAGTCCCCGAACCTCCCTCCTCTCACTCCTTTCTGGTGTTCCATTTGGTGAAATTCCCATTTGTTTAGTTCCTGCTCGTGTACGAAAACCCAGACCGAGACCGCGACAGGTATGCCCTAGTAGTAAGGTGGGTGGATTCACTATCCGGCCGGTAGTTTTCCTTAGGAAGGTTTTAAGTCGCTATCCATATATTTTTTTAGTGTATTTTTCTATTTTTATTACGCTGCGCTTACCTCCCTCCCTGCCATTATGGGCCCCCCACCTCGCCCCTCGCGTGATATTTTGGGCGGATTGTTTGTATCGAATTGACATTATGGTGTATCCAACACACCCAAACTTGATAATATTCCGTGGCCAATTCAAAATGGTAGCGCCCAGCACGGACGACGGGTTTTGAATGCGTTCATTCATCATCCATCAACCTCATTCACCCCCTTGTGTATAAGCCTATAAATGCGCTTACGAGGTGCTTTCTATCAAGCATAGATTGATTTTTCTCTTCTCTCTGTCTATCAGACTGCTTCTGTTTCAATAGATAAGGCGTGGACTTTTAATTTTCACCAACATGCATCATGGGCCTCATTCAGTCATACATCACATACCTTCGGAAAGTCTAAGAGGTGACACGATGGGTGAATCTACTTATAGCGATCAGTCCACAAACACTAAAACAGCCCAGCTTTAACTCTTGAGTCTTTCTTGCTGACCAACATAGGTAGAGGAGGCGCGAATTCAAATGGGGGCCCTTATTTAGGGATTCGTTTACAACTCCCACTACAGACAAACGGTTGACAACAACCTTTGGGTAGTTTGTTATGTGACCCTCGACAATCTACATCAATGCTAGGAAGGTAAGGTATACTCCTCAAATTGTGTATCATCAACTTTTTCAATCGGGGCCAATTTTCAAGGGGCCAATTTCACAAAATTGGAGCAACTTCCCCGATTGTGAGAGACCCTGGTACAAATAGAAATTGACCTTTTTTTACCATTTAAGTAGAGGGCCATTTTTTTACCCAATTTATTACCCCCCTAATATTCCAAAAACCATTAAACCATAGTGCTCATAGTTGGGTACAAACTAAATACATTTTGGAATCCGTATGAACTATGAAGACGGACAATATGGCATACATTTCAACATGATTGGAGCCTTTTAAAAGTTTTACCCCTGTGTAAACTTAAATTGGCCCCTATTTGAAAAAGTGACAACCACAATGAGAGTACTACCTACCTCGTTGATATCGAGGGTCCTACTAACTACCAAAGGTGTCAAACCTTTCTGTAGTGAGGGGTAAACGATGATGTTTGACCTGGTCCTAGCTCCTACCACTATAGGATCCGAGGTCTTGAGGTTTAACACCTGTTTGAGAGAGGGGAACCAAACGTGTTGTAGGGCAGAGAAGTTTAGAATTCTCTTCTCTTCCTATTTGACGGGTCTTGTATTCCATTTCCGTCTCTTTGGCATTGTGAGTAGGCTGACTTTTCTACACTGATTCTCAACTGAATGCTTTGTAGTAGAGATCTGTGCACCATTTCTCACATCCCCATCACAATCCCCCGTTAAGCTGCGTAGTCAAGGGTCTGTGAAATGCTGACTTGGTGACGTCTAGAAGCTGCCGTGACCAGCCGTTTAATGCTTCTGTCCTACCTATTACTCATGCTATTTCCCAATGACCCCCCCTTTTTAAAATTTCACATACTCTCAATGACCCCGCCATTTTCTGCTTTCCTTCCTTTCTTCTTTCCTGCTATCCACTTTTAAGCTTCGAAACAACAAGACCCAAATTCAAAATTTCCGCAGCATAACGTGCACATTTTTAAACAATTTTTAAATTTTTCACTCATTAATTTTCATGGCAGCACTTTTAATCATTTCATGGCATTGAGCTCTGAAAAAGAGTCACTTCCTATTTTAATAAACTTCAGAGTTTAACACATCGGCCCCCTTCTTAACGTTTGATACTGATGACCCCTATTTTTATCCGCTTGGGTACCGAATGACCCCTTATTTTGGGGGTAAATCTTTTTGACTCTGATGGACCCGGACAGGACCCTATTTTTCACCTGGCAAAGGCACATATAGTTTGATATAACCCACACTCACTCCCATCACTTCGCCCTAGGGATTTAACCCCGGAGTGCCCCCGGGCACTAGTTGACGCAATGTGTTTGAATAAATACTCTCTGATGTAAGATATAATTTTTGCTAATAAAGATCTCCCCATCCGGATTGCAGTCTGACAAATCCTAGATGGCAAAATTAAATTTGGCGGGGAAATTGCGGCCAAATCTTGAAGTACTGACCATCACTGTTCCTCACTTATTCCGCTTTCAAATATAACAATTATTTCCAAGTTCTAGCAACCCCCTTGCAGGCAATAGCCATGCAAAACATGTTCCAATACTTAACAGAAAAATAGAAATCTCCCTAAACAAAAATGATGGCATTTCTGAGCTATATACCTTCGTCGAAATATGGGCTATACGCCATGTAAGTAAATGCAAATTAGCAGGTCTTGTGCAGGGCCTTCCCTTTTTTCTACATTTGTTGTTTTGGGAAATAATTTACAATACTTACTAAACTACTACTTATTACTGCTAGTTACAACAAAACAACAACAGCAGGAACGCTTCTGTAGCAATTTTGTCCAAGTGTACCACCCGTATTTTTTTCATAGATTGATTGGACTACCAATGGTGCTATTTTAAAAATCAATTTAAATGCTGCATACAAAACTTTAGTAGGCCTTTTAAGCTTTTTGGGGCGACCCCCCATTCTTTCATATCACCACAAAATGTAAATAATGGAATGCTGAAATCAAATGGTCTCAACACAATTACAAATATCCCAATCAACCAACATCCAAACAAAACCAAAATGGTACTATAGACTACAGAGACCAGGATCCACATAGAAGTTTATTATTTTTTATTCTGCAGTGGAAAAAGTACGTAAAGGTTTTTAGTTTAGGAGTCGGGATCCAACAGTCCCAGACGAGCGCAAACAGGGAAATGGTTTGTTCCACGTTTATGTTTCTCTTTTTTTCTTTTCTAGACTGTATTTTTAATTTTTTTTTTTTTTTTTTTCCTCTTACCCGAGCCCTCTTTCCCAAAAATCAGACCGGCAGATTTTTTTAAAAATTTTGCCCAAAGTGTCCCCCTCGGGGGACCCGGGGGTGGGGGTAGGGGAAAAAGTTAACTTTGGTATACATTTTACAACATTTAACATTCACAAGTTAATTTAAACCAGTTTTGGTGTTTTTGTGTCCATCTATAGGTTTTTCGGGCATGACAAATTGATTAAAATGCTTTCAAAACCCCAAAAATAGCTGCCTTAATGCCAAAATTCAAAATGGCTGGCCCTATAGTGAGTTTTGGAGGTAAGTAAGGTTAGGTGCATATTGGCCCCTTTGAGCATTTTTTTGGCACCCCGAGGTGGTTAAGGCCCTTCCAAAATAATCAAATTTGCTGCCATTGTCAAAATATCAAATTCAAAATGGCTGCTGTATGTCCAAAATTCAACTTTCCGCAAATTTCTTCAACATTTGTATAAAAATTACACATTTTTACATTTCTGGGGTGAATATGTATTATGTTATTTGGGCAAATCAAGCTGGTTTATAAAGTTTTTGCACTTCAAAATGGCTGCCATTTGTTTTAAATTTCCAAATTCGTCTTGTTTTTTTTCAAAATAGCTGCCCAAAAAACGAGTTTTGGAGTATTAGGTGCCTATATTGACCGATTTGAGCATTTTTGGTTTATTTTTTCATTTTTGGCATCATGAGGTGGTTAGGCAACTTCCATAATTCCAAAATGGGCTGGCTCATATATCAAAATAATTCAAATTCCAACTACTGCTGTATGTCAAAAAATCAACTTTTACTCAACATGTATTTTTTTTCATCATTTGTAATATGATGCATTCTTACATTTCTTGGGGTTAGTATTTGTATTGTTATCTGGCACACTTTTCAAGGTGGTCGATAAAAATTACACATTCAATAATGGCTTTGTTTTCGTCTCCACTTGTAAACTCCTATCAGTTGCATGATATTTGAACATATTATACATAGTAAAATCATGCCATCATTTAGTAAAAACAAATTTTTGACAGACCGGTACCAACGGTTGTAGATCGAAGAACATTCCTGCGAATCACAACTCAATTTAACAACCGATGACCTTCCTAAATCATTGGATAAAACGTCCCTGTTGATGGATCATCATGGATTTTAAGCAAGGTATTTCATTGTGTTCCTCATAACAGAGATTGTACAAGATGAATGCTTTGGTATCACAGGAAGGCCACACATTGGATATGTAATAATCTTACTAAACGGAAACAGAGATTTGTCGTGGATGGAGATCATTCAAATTGGGCGGAGGTTAGATCAGGTGTTCCGCAAGCCCGTACTCGGTCCATTATTATTCTTGGCATAAATAAACGACCGCCCCAAATACCATAGCTCGGAGGTTCGTTTATTCGCCGATTATTGTGTTATGTATAGCCCCATCCACGACAACTCTGATGTTTCTTTGTAGTCCCTCAATCTATGAAAAGTACTTGAGGTTACCACCTGGACCAATTGCCTACCGAATGTTTTTCTTGCTGTAACTATCAGTAAAAGATCTCCCAAACAACATAAAAGGTAGAAAAGGAAAGCTTGGCAGACAGCTAATCTGCTTATCTTACGTGGACGTAAATACGCCCATATTTTGACAATTTATAGCCCTAAATCATGTTATGGACATTTTCATTTTTTCCTGTTAGTATTGGAATCTGCCTTGCTTGGTATCCATGCAAGGTGTTTAGTACTTGCAATTCGATAATTACAGTGGAAAGGATGGTCATTATTCAAGATTGCCGCAATTTTTTACCGCCCACATTAATTTGCATTCTAGATGATTTGTCAGACTGCAATCGGAATGTGGAGATTTTATTTAGCAAATTTTATCAGAAGTGTTTATTCAAACACATTGGGGCTCACTGTGCCGTGGGGGGGGGGGGGAGTGGGGATAGGAGGGGGACTCCCTATGTGATTGATGGGTACATGTGCCTGTGCCTCGGACAGGTAGAAGATAGGGTCTTTTCCCGGGCCCTTTCACATAAAATGTACCCCAAAATATCGGGGGTCATTGGGTACACAAGCTGAATAAAAATAGGGTCTCTCAGATGAAACTTAAAGAAGGGGGCCAATGATGTTAAAGCCTGAAGTTTAAATAGGACGTGCCTCTTTTCCAGAGTTCAAATTGCCCAGAATTTATCAATTGCTGCCATGAAATTCTTAACAATTGGTTTAAAAATGGTGCAGGAGGCTGACGAGAATTTCGAATTTAGGATGTTTAATTCGTTTAAAAAAGTGGATAGTTTTAATGCGATAAAGTGGATACAGAAAAGAAGAAATGGGGTCATTGAGTATGTGAACATTTTATCAAGGGGGGTATTGGTAATATCATTCTAGACGTCCCAAAGTCAGCCAAAAAAATATTCACAGACCTTGACTATAGGGATGTGATTGTGCTGCGCAAGATCTAATACAAAGCATCATTTGAGAATGCTGCAGAAAGTCAGCCTACATCTAAATGCCAAAGAGACGAATGGCATAACATGACCTCAATTAGGAATAAATCATCACCTTCTGTCCTAACACACGGTAGCCAATTCAAAAAGATTAGACCTCAAGTACCTCGGGTCCTATGTTGGCCACAAGTACGACTAAGAGCCGTGGCCTGATTGCTAAAGCATCGTCCGTCCCCATAACTCCAATATTTACCGGAAGTGGTAAACATTTGTTTTGAAGAAAGCTAACTATTTGTTCTTTCCTTTCCCTCCTTTCACTCTTCGCTCCTTTTCTTTCTTTTTCCCATCCTTTATAACCCTGTGAAATCTTAGGGCTAAAGGGACAGATATTTGGTTTGGAAGTTATAGCGAAAATGTACCCCATTTCGGTCAAAAAACGCGATACAAACTTTACACATTGTGCTAAGAATCATGTTTTTTTTAGCTTCTCACACGAAAAGGATGAAAATAAATCCGCGCAAAACTCTACAGATGGTGTTTAGGGGTAAGACGCATCTATCAAGACAAATGAAAACCTTTATTTCTTAAATTGGGTCGTCCCCTTTTAATTATTGCATAATATCCAAATATAAATATAGGCAAAAAAAAAGGAACTAGGTTTTCTTTGGCAAATTAGCATGTCTTTCCATGCTTCCTTTTTCGACCTTTTTTGTTTTTATTTGGGAGTGTTTGTACAAAAGTTACAGCCGAAAAACCTTCTGTGCAATTTTGTCCAAGGTCATACGAGATTAAGTGTATATTGTTTACAAGCCGATCTTGATAAATTCTACCCCTGGCAGGACATTTGCAAATGAAATTCAACATTCAAATGCTATGTCCTCAAACTCACTCATGCCAGGTCCGCAACTGCACACCATTATAGAATTTGGTAAACTGTTTTACAAGAAACTGCATCGCAATTCATACTTAGGGGTTCACATTAACAATAGTTCTCAATGGGAGGACACACCTACATCTTAAAAGCCCAAAAGAGTACGTATGTCTTGTATGCAGGAACCACACTCCATGTACACTGAGCTAAGGGCGAGGCTTATAAACCTTTGGTCCGGCCCCATATAGAATACTGAAGTACAGTGTTGGGATCCCATAAAATGAACTCAAATCGAAAGTGGAAATGGTTAAGCATCGGGTGGCCAGGGTTTGCTTTGTAGAAACTACGAGACCAGGTTGCCATTCCTCGAGAAAGTTTCTCACCCAGCCATCCGTCCTATCGTCATATCATAATAAATCTACTTGAAGACCAGTGCAAAAAAGGACTGTTACACAAACCTCCTTTTTTTCCAAAGACCAATAGATGAATGAATAGACTACGCATACTCGCTTATAACATCCGCTACCAACGAAACATTTTAGTAACCAACTCCCTGAGAACAACAAATCGTATCTAAGAAGGTTTTCAGCCGGGCACCCCCTCTGGCGTTTTGGCTTCGAATGAAGTGTTGGGGCGGAGTATACAGTCAAAGTCAAAGTAAACACACCACTGCGCATCGGGATATACCTTTCTGCGCACATGTCATGCCTTTGTGTTCAGCTAGCGTGCCGCGACATCGTCAAAGAGGGCCGGTGTGGCAGGAGATATATCCTCCGGTTCACATTGTGTCCGGGAACAATTGTGAGCAATAGGGGCAATCGATTCATTGACTCTTCACGCAATATTAGTTTTCAACGCTTTATTCCGTTGTTCGTCTATGGGAGCCCGGTTATGATACCTGTCTACTATGATATCGCCGACAGAACCGGCCCTCTTTTGACGATTTCGCGGTGCACGTCAGCTGAACAAGTCTGACCTGTCGCAGAAGGTATAACCCTGATGCAGCAGTGGTTCGTTTACACGTGGAGACGAAAAATAAAGAATTGATTCGCATTACAGCATATGAATGTGTAATTGTTTATGACCACCTTGAGTTAGTCTGGAATTTGAATACAGTTTGACGTATACTAGGTCAGTTCACATCTCTGTTGATTTTGGAATTGCCTTAACCACCTCATGATGCCAACAACTAAAAAAGAATATGCCAAAATTGCTCCAATCGTCACTATGCGACTACTCAGAGTGCGAAAACGTCCTTTTGGGCAGCCAATCTTGAAAAAGGCGCAATTTGGGAAAATTTAAACAAACGGCAGCCATTTTGAAATGTTGCAAACTTTATAAACCAGCTTAAGTGTCAATAAATAATACATATTCACCCCAGAAATGCAACTGTGTTTAATATTATACCAAAATGGTTGAAGAAATTACATTTTCGGAAAGTTTGAAATTTTGACATACAGCAGCCATTTTGTAAATTTGAATATTTGACATATGGCCAGCGCATTTGGATTTTGGAAGTGGCTTTAACCACCTCGGGATGCCAAAACATGCTCAAAATGGGCCATAATAAATAATTTTTTATTTTTTTTCCCATATGCGACCTAATACCAAAACTCACTATATGGGCACCATTTGAATTTTGGGCATAAGGCACTATTTTGGTTTTGAAAGCTATTTTAATCATTGTCATGCCCGAAAACCTATAGATGGACATCAAAACACCAAAATGTAATGTATACGCAAAGTTCACTTTTTCCCCTACCCCACCCCCGGAGTCCCCGGGGGACCACTTTGGGCACACTTTTTAAAAAATCTGCCGGTACCTCTGTGTTCAGCGGAAAAATCAGTCTAGAAACCCTATCAAAACAAAATGAACACCATTTCCCTGTTGCGCTGCTGTGGACCCGACTATTATGGTCTTCTATGTTTAGCATAGGGTTAGGATTCCAATAGTCATACTTTCATACCGGGTCACATCCTGCGCAAGAATTAAGTGAAAATAAGGTAATCTCTAATTTTCCGTCTCGCATCAAGGAAGAAAGTCTATGACCGCAGGCCCGTACGCAAGGCGTGGCGGGGATGCGGTCGCACCCCCCCCCAAATTCCCACAAAGGGGGCCAAAAGTCCACTTTTTGCTGATTTTTTGATAAAAATGTCCAAAACACATGGAATATTTTGACAAAAAGGCCACTTTTGGTGATAAATGTGTTCAAAAAGTCCAAAAAGAGGGGACCATTTTAGGGGGTTATGTCCACTTTTCGAAAAAAGGTCCACTTTTCGAAGTCCCCACCCCCCAAAATAATCCTGCGTACGGCCCTGTATGCCGTGTGCCTGAAAATTGTTTTATTACAGCTATGGTGGAGGTCTGAAGGTCCAAATCATCTGTACACTGGTCCAATTTCTCCAAAGCGCTAACTTAAATTTAAAAGGCTAATTGTTATTCTTCTTTATCGTGATTAATATATGGATTATGGAGTGAGTAAACACTAAAGACAAAGTTTTTAGGAACCCCGATACACCAAAACATTTTCAAGTAATCGGTTTTGCAGTGAATGAAATTGACTAATGAGCTTAATCTTTGATAAAAAATTGCTTTTTCACAAAATAGGCCAATTGTCGCTGTTTTAATATATTTCACGCAGCAATTTCTATTCTTTGTATGTTCTCACCTTAATTGATGATGAAATGACGCTATCAGTAAAATTATACTGGATAACGTTTTTCACAGCGGAGAAAAGTTACACAAAAAAAGTAAATCATTCAATGGTCTGCTTAATAAATATGGCTGTAGTGGTGTTCTAAATTTTATTGATCCACTATCTTAAACATGTGACTTATAAAAACGTTAAAATTAAGCAATTTGAATCACTAATTTTAATTTCTGGAATTGGAATGGCACCGATTTTTGTGTAGAAATAGCCCGTATGTGTGGTGTGTGTGTTTTGTGTGTGTGTGTGTTAAGAGTGTGGAGTGTGTGTGTGTAGTTTTGAGTGGTATGGGTTGCAGAGGTTGATAGAAGCCTCCCTCTCTACGCTGCGGCGATAGTGCGCCATAACAATTTCGCATTCTCACGGTCGAAGTCCCCATTAGGCGCCCACCCAAACGGCTTGACTTTGACATGCCTATTTCAGATGAATGAGATCCGACCACAAGGGGTGTTTGGGAGAGTGATTGAGTATGCTTAGGCCAAGAATTGTTTGATTGTCGCATAGATGACTTTTGAGAGTTGGATCGTCTGTCGGAAAAACTTTTTTTTTAATGTCATAGTAAACTCTATTGAAACATGTTTGTTTGTATTAATATGTAAATCACCACTAAAAATCAAGTTGATTCTTACTCAAAAATGCATATTTTTTTTATTTTTTTTATTTTTTTTAAAAAAACTGTTAAAACATCATCTTTTTTAGCATTTCAGAAAGTTAAAATTGAAAAAAAGAAAATACATAAATCCGGTTTACAGTGAATGAAATGACTAAGGAGCTTAATCTTTGATAAAAAATTGCTTTCACAAAATAGGCAATTGCGCTTGTTTTAATATAATTTCAAGCATGCATATTTCTATTCTTGTATGTTTCTCACACTTAATGATGATGAAATGACGCTATCAATAAAAATTATACTGGATAACGTTGTTCACATCGGAGAAAAGTTACACAAAAAAAGTAAATAATTCAATGGTCTGCTTAATAAATATGCTAGTAGTGGTGTTGGAAATTTTTTGATCCAGTATCTTCAACATGTTGACTTTAAAAACGATTAAAATTAAGCAGATTTGAATCAACTTAATTTTTAATTTTCTGGAATGGAATGGCACCGATTTTTGTAGAATAGCCCGTATGTGTGTGTGTGTGTGTGTGTGTGTGTGTGTGTGTGTGTAAGAGTGTGGAGTGTGTGTGTGTAGTTTTGAGTGGTATGGGTTGCAGAGGTTGATAGAAGCCCGTCCCTATCTGACCTGCGGCGATATTGCGCAATAACAATTTCGCATTCTCACGGTCGAAGTCCCCATTAGGCGCCCACCCAAACGGCTTGACTTTGACAGCCATATTTTCAATGAATGAGAGCCGACCACAGGGGGTGTTTGGGAGAGTGATTGAGTATGCTTAGGCCAAGAATTGTTTGATTGTCCATAGATGACTTTTAGAGTTGGGGTCAATCGGTCGAAAAACTTTTTTTTTTTTAATGTAATATAAACTCTATGAAACATTTTGTTTGTATTAATTGTACATCAAACACTAAAAATCAAGTTGATTCTTACTCTTACTCATAAAATGCATCTTTACCCTATGAAACCCAACATAATGCTAAGAACTGTTTAAAAAAATAAAACATCATCTATTTTAATCATCAGAAGTTACAATTGAAAAAAAAAAATACGAATGTTTCAAAATTATGTCTGTATTCTTTTGCACATAAAATTGAAAAAAAAATCCTGGTTTCCACAAATTAGGGTCGTCGGATGAGGGCAATCAAACAATTTAATTTTATTTGGGCCTTATGATGTGTTAACACTATAAAGTGTATGTACGTATATGTCGTGTGCTGATTTAAGAGTTGAATGTAACATTTAGTATTTCTGCATTCTTCGCATTTTAATTTGTCGGCTTTTATTTATTCACTTATGTTAATTTAAAACAAAACTATTGGCTCATTCCTTTTTTAGTTCATAAATATGAACTTACGTCGTTTCTATTTCTCTTCTTTAAGTGGTTAATATGTTGTTGAACGTTTCTTTCACTCTTCAAATAATTATATTTGTACATTTCTAGTGCATGTTAATATAAATAAAATAAGTAAAATAATCAAATCAATAAAAAAAATTAGCATTTTTGTAAAAATAAAAATGGCCTAAAACTACATAATTGCATATTTTAAATAATCACAGTTAATACATCTTATAACATTACCATTTTTAAATTTTTTTCCTTAAAGAGAATTTTTTTCGTGATTAATGTAACTTGCAATTAATAATGGTGTCAATAAATAATTGTTTGTATTCATATATTTTGACGGTAGATTTGTAAATTCGATGTCTGTCCTTAGACTCACCTTGCACTCTATTGAAATTTTTTTTCTATGTCTCTTCTTCCCGACTAATGGATGATCTGACCATGCATATGATATTTAGAGGCGCTCTTAATAAAAAAACTGGGGTTGGTACATCTATTGACCCCACTTTGGCCTGACACGACTCAGAATTCAGCCGCCTTTAACGGAATAAGTGCATGTGATACTTGATAATAGCCATATTTGACGGTCATCTTGGCTGTTTTCTGACTAACCATATCTCGGATTACTCAGTCTATTTAACACGGGTTCAGGGTTGAGATCCTTTGCAATAGGCAGCCATATCTTTAGGGCAATAGAGGGCACATTACATGACTACAATACATCCATCTTTATTGAATTCCAGATATCTCAAGTTGTACAAGTGATCTATTATACTCTTAGGTATTTCCACGTAGGGCAGAAGATTTTAGTTAATCGCCAGTGTTACGTAGTATTGTCATAGGGTCATACACGGGTGAGCCCATTCAAAACCATCGTCCTTGCTGGGCGCTGACATTTGATATTGCACGAAGATTATTATTTGGGGTGCTTGTAACACACATAATGTCAATTCGATACAAACAATACCGGCAAAATATCAGTTGTTGGATGTGGGTGCTATTGGGTGGTTAAATTTGTCCTAACCCATGGCCACACAACGAATGAAATGACACGTCAGTCGTTTTGATTTAAATAAATAACCCGCCTCACTGAATACATCTTTTCACCTAAGCTCGCAATTGCATATGCGAAAAAAGAGTAAAATCTGAGCACAATGATCCAGGATGCATCTATTATTACACCTTGCCACCTCTAACATCCTACATCAATTTGGTATCACTACCGATTAGTGTATATGCCAAGCGTCACCCACAATTATGTGGAAGAAGCGGAGGAGCCATTGCTTTCTATTGTTGGTTGTTTATCTATTTTTCTATTGTGGTCGGCAAAACATGAGACGATGAATTTCTAAAGATTACTAACGTTTTGGCCTCTCTATCTATATAGAACCTCTTTGGGTCTATACACCAACATTGCAACTCAATACTAGATGTAGTCATGATAGCCATCTTAGTATTAAAAATCCCTCTAAAATACTGTATAACCCCACTGGCCAATTTAACACCAATAAATTCATAATCCACACCAACTGATTTGAAAATATACGTAATTTTGGACAATAAAATACGTATTAAATGCCGAAGTTGTATTTTCATTCAGAACGCTATTCACCAGAATTCAAGAGTGCGAATAACGTTTGATTTGATCAGGGAACAACATCAATGAGAATTGACTGTGGCTGTCTGCCCATTCCCGTAATCAGATTTTCACGTTCATATCATCACACTCATCCTCCGTTTGGAGCTTCTGCGGTTGGAGTATTATCCTTGCTGTGCTACGACAGCTAAGGGACATAATAACGCCCCATAATGTACCAATGGGCACACAGCCACCAACAATGATAGGCAACTACTATGCATTTTGCATAATGATGCTATAGCAGCAGATAATTCAATTATGCCAATAAGTGTTGCGCAATCGTCCAATGCGGGCCCCTGATGTGTCCCATTTGGTGATCACTGTCAGAGGCCCGATTTATTGTCATGTTCCCTAAATAGTGGCAGATTAAAGGGACAGCGAATGATAAGTTGCCGATTGCACTCCCAAATGAATACAGACACAGAAAACAAAAATAGAGGGCTTCAAAGCGCGCTTTAATGAATTGTACAGTTCCTTATGGGGTACCCTAATGTTTATGAGATAAATTAGAGTGGTTGTATGGACCGTAATGAGATAAAGTCAATGGAAGAACGGTCTTCGAAAAAATCGAGAAAGTTGGAGACACCTGAATGCATTCGAATGATACATCACGTGTTTACGTAATCATGTCTAATTACACGTTCACATTGCATGACAACCACTCACACTGTCAACGTGTGATTTAAAAGTTTGTTATATATTTATAATATTATATCTATAGATATATAGCATATATATATATATATATATATATCTATCTATTATATATATATATCGTCGCTGGTCGGGAAACCCATATTGTGCATTTGACCTTTAAAAGCAAAACCACCCCCCATGTAGTAAAAACGGTCACATGACAAAACCTCAATATGTAACATTTTCGAGAGACACCAACACTGATAATTTGCTGTAATGCCATGCACTAGAAGGTTTTTCCTTTCTAAATATATTTTAGGTAATTCATTTATTCCAGATTCTTAAATAAAGTGCCATATGTGATTTCCTATCAAGCTGTGCCTTAAATTCAGCTAGAACCCGATGTACCAAAATGCATAGGAGGTTGTAGGAAGCACGGGCCCTCTTTTTACATATGAGGTTTTGCATTTGACCTCCTGGAGTTACATATGAGGGGTTTCCCGCCCATCGACGATATATATTTATTATATATTTATATATATATATATAGAATATATTTTATATATATATCTATCTATATATATATATCTATGATTTTCAATTATTCTGATGTTTTTATGTTATGATAGCCTTAGTCCCGATCGTGCTGGCCAATATGCCACTGTGTTGTAATATCTTCGCGTTTTACGGATCAGAAAATACAAATAAACGATTTCTTCTGTGTATATTCGAATTTGCGAGTAAAATTAGGCCCACGTATAATTACTTTGGGCCACGGTTCAGTTTGATATAAAATCTCACTTTATTTTGAGGTAAAATTGGGGGGACGAGCTGTGGTCACTATGCCCGTTTAAGGTTGTTTGATGAAATATGAAACATATGAATAACCACTGGTTCCATACTACTACTACTGCATTACTACTACTTTTACTGTTGTCGGACGCTGCGCGCTGATGTTCCCGTCCCCCTGAAAATTGTGGAGGCGACTTTGGGTGAAACAGACATTAAATACGGTCCACCCTTTCTTAACACTAATGCAGTCCTTTAGAGAAAATAGTTGGGGATAGGGATAAGGGGGGGGGGGGGAGTTGCCACCACCCCAGAAGCTTACTGGGCACGAAACGACGAAAACCCGGATAAATCAGCCCTTTTTTTTGGCCTTCTCACACACAAAGGTCATTTTCAGGCCCAACACCAGAAAAATGTGCCTCTAAACCACCTCCATCCGGGAAAATCTGCCCCAAACCACCCTCCAGCCAGAAAAATCTGCATCAAACCGAGAACTTTCCACCTCAAACAAGTGACCCTCTGTTTCGGGCGACGACTGCCACTGGAATACCTGGATGGGACATGTTTATTATTTTCATGCGTGTCTCCTGATCTAAAAGCTGGCGGGCTCTGAGAGTATTTAAACCTAAGCTGGGTCACAGTTTATAGTAAGTACAATGAAAAACGTGGCCAAGGACGCTCTTCTACCCCGGGGCTGCTACTATACTTCTAGCCCCAGTCCCTAACACATTATTGTGCACTTTTCCTGAAAGCATAAACTTGGCAGGCTTGTCATATTGAGCCGAGCCTCCTGAACAATTTTCTCTGATAAAGTGCCACAAATTAGGCGCCCCTAGTGGCCTAAGCGCCATCTATAGTTATTAACCCAATAATAAATATCCTTTCAATGCTTCAATGCACCTACTTTGTGCAATCTGGTCAGTACCAAATGACTGACTCAGCTATCAGTTAATTATAGTCTCATGGCCGTACGCAGGATTTCATTTTGGTGGGGGGGTGCGGGACTTAAAAAAAAAAAAGTGGACCTTTTTTCGAAAAAGTGGACCTTTTTGCTAAAAGTGGACTACTCCTAAAAATGGTTCTTTTTGGGACGTTTTGAACCTTAATAAGTCAACCAAAAAGTGGACTTTCTTGTCAACTTTCTTCCGAAATTTTGGACCGTTTTATCATAAAAATCATAATAACAACAATATAAAATTTTTTTGTGGATTTGGGGGGGGGGGGGGGTGCGACCGCACCCAACGCACAAACAAAATAACCCCGTGGCACCCAACCCCCCCCCCCCCTGCGTACGGGCCTGTAAACTACTTATATAGCGTAGCATACTAACCAAGCTTCCTACAAAGGGGTTCATTTTTAGTTCATTATAACCTAATTAAATAGGTTTTGTCAGTAGAACAGAATCATAGGTGGTTAAGAGAGGCAGGTATATTACAAATAAAGTTTCAATACGGTCATTTTTGAAATCAGCCGTGTGAGCATTATTATTGGTCCATTAATGTTTTTTCATCATTCATAAGCGGAGTTTGTTTAATATGGACAATTAGTGGATAATCGTGGCGGCATTTTGAAATTTAGGGTGGCAGGAATTATATATATTGACATTGACCTAAATCAATAGCCAGATACACTAAAGGCACTTAAAGGAAATCACGGTCAATATTTTTGGTCGAACTCAGTTTGAACTTAACATTCATAAAAATTATGTCCATACATCACGAATTCCCCGAAAAAATAATACAATTTGATGTAAAATCACAAAATATAGGCGTATTTTAATTTTTCTGCTTTTGACCTATACAAAGAAAACGGGCGGGGATTTTTTTCCCCACGGCTTTATTTCTCAAAAGCGGGGGCCCAATTTTGCTCTCCTCGTGACGTCAAGTGATGACCAAAACAGTGTGTTACCCCGAATTGGTATTGCTGACACTGTAATATGATGGATGATGAAGTATAATAAAATTTAAAATAAGTTACAAATTTACATATTTTGTTAATTTTCGTTGTGTTTTAATTATTATTGATATAAAACACATCGATCGCAGTTAAGAAAGTGGCAACACTCACTGGCGATATATATGGTCACAACGACGTAAATTAGGATGGTCATCACTTTGACCGTCCACCATTTGCCTGCGATGTGGATTTTTCGGATCGTTTTCGAAGTACCTATTGGGCGAAAATTAAAGGGCAAAATACTCAACCATGTGGACAATTGTCAACTTATGTTGATATTTATTATATGTATCTACTTACTTAAGCTTTCCAGCCATACAAATTTTCCAAATATTCAAATCATTACATATTTCCTTTAAAACCCTTCAAGAGGGTTTTAATTTTCCAAATATCGTTCACAGAAGGCGGCTATTTTGATATCGCCGCCATCTTGAAATTCTGATTACTGCTTCTGTTTCCTGCTGCAAGCCATCAGCGTGTTTTCCCAGAACTTCTCAACTTTTACCAATGCCGGGGTTTGTCTTAAAATAGGTGTTTTTCATAGTCTTAACTCAAGTTAGCTTACATATGGAATTTCAGTGGCAGCCATTTTGAAAATCTAAGATGCAGCCATATTGATATTAACTACAATCAATACTTTGCTACATGTGTCAGCATTTAAATCTTTGGGACTTTATTTTTGGTTACATTATAGTGGAAGTGATTGCATTTAAGCTCTTGAAAGGAAATTTTATTATTGGGTAAAACTATAGAGGGGGGGGGCGCTGTGGGGCCAATATGGGGCGCTACATTTTTGCCCTTTAGCAGAAATTGTCCAGGGAATCAATATGTTTAAGCATGCCAAGTTTCATGCTTTTAGGAAAAAGTGCACAATATTGCCTATTTTGTGTGCTTAGGGACTGGGCTATTCAGGTATAATTGATCTAAAATGGTTGGAGCTGATTAATCATTCATCCCAATCGTTGAACCTTTTTTTTCAAATCTTTACAAAGACGCCTATTATTCGTCCTGGTAGGTAAGAAGAATACACTATAATATTATTAGAGTTAAAGGAAAAATGAATTATAATACGAAAATGGTATTTTATTGGCAAGGAAAGATCCTATTTTAGTGTAGTAGCTGTTGATTCGAGAAGCGTTATTGAACGAATTATTAAGTTTATTATAGGTTTTCACAGTTAATTTCGCACTTGTGTAATTGATTTTAATAATAAAAAAGGCAATAGGAATTCGTCCTATGTGAAAGTATGTAAACCAATGACACAAGGTTGAAATACAGTGGCACAAAAGTGAATATCATTTAAAGAATAATGAAATTAGTTTGGGCTTTCAGCGCTTTAGATTTTACAGGACGAATTCGAGTTGTCTGTTGTATCAAATCAATTGCACAGGTGCGAAATGAACTGGGAAAACCTATACGACATTTGTGTATGGAAAACATGCAAATTGTTACATATTTGTTATTTAGGGTTTGTCCCACCTTATGGTCTTCACTGTCTATTATTGTTCACCGGATGTTATTTCAACTCCATTTGGGAATTTTGTGACGTATGGATGTGAATAGGCTAAATCAAATGTTTGCTTGTTCCCACCACTAATTTTGGGGTGTGATCGGTTGTGGGTAAAAATATATTAATTGAAGCAAAGATGTTAAGTTTAAGAGATTTACTACTTCATTTTTATTTTAAAACAACGTAGATGTTTTAAGAAATAGTTGTAAAGAAAAACAACCTTTTTGTATTTTTTAGAACTAGGGTTGGCATATGCTAGTAGAGTATCCCTCTGTTTCCCGATCTTCAAACAGAGAGTCGGTCGGTGAACGAAAAAGCAAGCGTCTTCTTTTGTTTTAACTTGTTTCTTTTCCTGCACATAGGCATATCTGCGGTTCAGGTATGATACTGATATAACTGAACATAACAATGAGTTAACACTTCAGTTGGTGCATTAGGGTGATGAAGTATTAACTTGTTCTTTTTCAATGTTATATAAGAATGGACAAACTTTCTTTAAAAACAGCTCATTTTCCAATTACTATGATAATTTTAAAATTGCACTCAGTATATCTTATTCTGTCGTAAATTTTTAAATAGATATCTGTGGGTTTTATTTTAGCATAAAGAATTGGTAATAGAGCATCTTACCTGACTTTTTTGTTCATTTTGGTTGAGTGGTTCTCATGATATGGTCCACTGAATAATAAGTCAGCAAAACAGAATTGTCCATGGAGCATCATTTTTCTTAGGCATGGAAATCCCCAATGCCCAAATCGAGCAGATCGTGTCCTACACCCCTTTCTATATTCACTTGAATATAGAAAGGGGTAAATGCTTTTTAAAGTATACCATCATGATCAGTACCTTTCAAGGATTTCAGAAAGGTATAGTTTGCCCTATGAGGGTTATAGTTCAAGAGTTATAAGGCAAAACAGGTTCAATGTCACATTGGAGGTAAATTTCCAGAATTATCAGTTTGTTTTAAAAACGGTGCCAAACTGTTTGTCTTACTATACAGAAGCCGAAATATACATGGTCGCATTGTTTACGACGTTTTGATGATGATTAAGAATCGCAATATGGCCCTGGTCAACAGGGTCTATCACAAGCCATATCTGTAAAGGTCTCACTTTGAAATGTGAAACACAGGATCCTATACACATTTTCTTATTTAGTATGACCCAATGAACGATTTAAAACCAGATTTAACAAAATCGGACCATTCTGTAAAATTAATGATGATCTTGAACTGTCTTGAGCCTATAAAATAGGTCGTAGATATGGCAAATTGTACTTCTTTAGAAACATTATGAGCAACCGAACAGATTGGTATAATTGAAAACAATTTAAACATTTTTATTGTTTACCCCTGTACAAACTTTGCTCCTTATAAAACACGCATGAACACATTTTAAAAAATGACACCCATTATTTTCAGATTCTCCATGAAAATCTGTATTGGAAAAACATTGGTGTCAAAATTGTATATGAAAAAAATAAACCAAAACATCAATTACATTTCCCCACATACTATTGGCTGCAGAACAAATTTGATGCTATTTAACCCCACAAATTACATTTGAAAAATAAATGTATCATGTATACATGTACATGATACATGTATCAGTTTCTGGTGGAGTTGAATGAATCATAGGATATGAAGAAACAGACGTCGGTGGAATCTATGATAGCAAATTTGGTTGCTGAAAACGAATGTGGGAGTTTTTTTGGCCTCGGTAAAATAACTCAATGGGATTTGGGGTTAAATTAGTTAATTGCCAAAATCTGAGACACACAAACCAGGACAGTATTATTAGCACATAGGCATAGTTATATTGCTTCATTTTGTAAAAACGTAAGTTTCCAAAGTAACCATGCAAGTTCATTATCGTTTAAAAAAAATGTTTTTCACATTGCAGAGAGAGAGAGAGAGAGCAGAGTCACTCATAAGCACTGCAATCATTTTCACTTAAATAATGGTTTGGAATTTCATATGGGCCTTATTTAAGGAGTTCTTTCATCCCCCACTATAGAAAATGTTTAACACCATTGCTAGTTAGTATAGACCCTCTAGGTCACTGCATGCTGGGTAGTTATAGTAGGGTTATACATGAGAATCAGTGCGGTAGCCGTGTAACTAAAGGTCAGAACCTATACAACTATGATACCTTTTTGTTTAGCTGCATAAGGCACCTTTTTTTGAAACTACTGACCAAAACCAACGACAAAGATAGTCACTTTTTGTGTCTTGACAGAAATAAGATTTTTTGAACACAATTAAAATCACGCCCCCCATTTTTAATCAAAGTCATTTTTTGGCATTGTTGCATTGGAAATTGTAGTAAAGACCACTGTAAATGGCCAAGCGTAACACGCCGTATTTGTCAAGAAATTATGATTTTTATGCTTTGTTTACTAATAAAAGTCGGGATCCGACTTTCTTAAGGTCTAAAACAGTCGTAAATGGCATCTTCAAGACTGCTTTAAAATGCTTAAATGTCTGTTTTTCACCAAAAAAAGTAAGTTAAGGCGTTGATATGAACTAACACTAGCAATTTAGAGACAAAATGGGCATTTTGAATTTGGAAAAAAATGACTGATAGTGGCTTTAAATAACATACACTTGCGTACAGCTTTCCTTTTACCAATTGGTTTGTGGTTTTTTACACAGTCGAGGAACTCGACTGTGTCTTTCTTCTGTATGGTTTCTTTCTTTCTTCTTCTTTCTGTCAACATGCTAATATCTCAGACATGCAACATTCCATATTGACCAAAACTGGTGACAAGGACAAGTACATACAAACGTTTGACATGTCCAGATTGGTGTCAACGGTCACGATAGGGTCACAGCGGTCAACAACATTAACCATGCAAAAATCTAGAATTAGCTCAAATCTCAAAACTAATACCGTCAATTTGTAGGACTCGATCAACACTACAAAAAAGGTCAATTATGACTTTGTCATATGACGCATGATTTAGGGGTCATAGGTCAAAATACATCAAATTACGTTACACTTCAAATCACTACTCCTACAGATTACATAGTATAATCACCTAACTCATGTATGTGGTGTAGTTTGACATGAATCCCCTACAAAAGTTATTTAATGAAATTCTGATCAAGGGTCATCTGGGGCCACTAATGTCAAACTCCTTTACTGTGTATAAAATTTAAAACAAGGTCAAATAGAAAATTTTTTAGCCCATCCTGTAGGACTTGATGTAAGGACAAATAAAGTCAAGGATAACCTCATCACTTGACCCATGGTTTAGGAGTCGAAATACTTCAAATTACGTTAGACTACAAATCACTACTACTCCTACAGATTACATATAATAGTATGATCACGCGACTCCTGTATGTGGTGACACCCCCTACAAAAGTTACTTAATGAATTTCGATCAAAGGTCATCTGGGGTCATAGGGGTCATAAGTTCATTTTTGCAAAATATGCTACTTCTCCTACAGATAACATTGTATGGTCACTTGACTCATGCATATGAATCAGCTTGAGACCCTTCATCAAAGGTGTGCTCGCCATGAGGTAAAAGGTCATTAAGGAGTCACTTCCGGTCTGAGTACTCTCGACTGTGTTCAGATCTGTCTACAGATCTTGTTATCATTGTTTCCCAAGTACTAGTATCCAAATTATTTTCTTAGTTGCATGATTCAGTAATCAATATAGATTGCGTTTGAATACACGTACTTAGTATAGTTTACAGTCAAATATGATATGAAAGACGCTAAAACCATATAATGATTATATTATACAAATCTAGTTTTTTACTATAAATAATTATTCTTCAGTCAGTTTATTGCACATATGTTTGTTAAAGGGAATGGGGGAAGGCCTAAAATGAACATTTAAATTTAAAATAAGGAAACAATTACCTTTCTTCTGCCTTTTTGTTTACAACAATCGGAGCTTCCATCAAAGTTATGGTCGAAATTCTTCGTGATATTTCTTATGTATTTTATCGTTTTCCTCAAGCTGCGATATTTAATTTTGTCTTCTTTAAAAAAATAATTATATCTCAAAAAGTAATTAAGCTTTGACCTTCAATTTTCCGCATTATTAAGGAAATTCAGTGGCTTTATTTTTGTAATTTATAATAGTTTTGAAATAGCATTTCTAAAATATAACAAAAAATAAAAAAGTGTTTTTAGACACAAAATTGCCGATATCTCAAAAGTAAATTTTAACATGGCATAAAAAGTTATTAAAACATACAAATATGACTAACAGATTAAACTAGAATAATGCCACTAGCCCCATGAGAACTTAAGGGGCCTCAACACTAAAAAATGAAGAAAAAAAAAAGAACTTCAAGAGACTGTGGAAATCTTAATCATTCTAATATATTTTGTTTAGTTATATAGCATCCTTTATAACACGCTATATAGTACATGAACCAATCCAAATGCTAAGACGTTTTTTTTTTTTGTTTAAAAAAGCATGTTTACATTTATTCAATTTAATCGTTAGGTTTATACAAATTTCAGAAGAATGGGAAATCATTGATGTCAATAGTTCTTAATGTGTGCTGTTTTCGTAATAAGTTTTATTGTCTATATAACTCAGAACAACTTCAGCTACGATGCCATAAGCTGCCATATATAGTGGTAGTATTTTATTTTCACTTAGTAACAGTTCCTTAGATTCTCAATTTTCAACATTACCGTATAACGTTACCTTCTTTTGCAAAATCTTTTCAGTATCAATTTCGTATTTTTTTCTAATATCAATATTTACAGGAATGCTAAAAACGCAATATACTCTAGAAGTGCGTCGAGGACGCGGCGCGTGTTCACATCATCACATCCAGTCCGGTCTTATAGCATTTATTAAATTCAACATACCTGTTACTTGTAAATCTGCTAAGATAAGCCCGATCACAAAGCACCCCACAAGCAACATGGATGCCTTCATTATGGGTTAAATTATCTATTTCCACGGTACTTTGCGACTGCCTGTCGAGTACCCTGTGCTTCTGTGCAATTACTCGCACAAGATTATTCCGTGTTGCTCTGTAAAAGACTGTAAACAGCTATCCGGCATTTCACTTCAACAGACTACACCCTGCACGGGCTGCAGTACCATTTGTAGTTTGGTGCCTTGACCCGATATTTTCAAATTCCACTGACCATCTCCATCCTTAGTGCATATTTGTTTTTATGTAAGTCCAACGAATCGTGGACTTTCCTAAATTACCCCAAGGGCCTCTTTAAGCTCACAATAAAAAAAGTACTCTCACGCAGTAAAAAGTAAAAAAAAAGAGAAAAAAAAAGGAAACAAAAAGACACCGCCCCATTTCCTCAAAATGAATGCGACAGTGGCACTTACCTAGGACAATAGAGGTAGGAGAGAAGGAGAAAGATCTACCCTAAATTGCATTACGCAACGCCAATTATCCCAATTATATATACCACTTGGCAATTCATTGTAAAAGCATTGACCAACGAAGGTCACTTCTCTGCAGGGAGTACTCTTTCATCCTATGATCATCCGCCTACGACGCCGGCCTCTGTTGAAGATTTCGTGGCACGCTCAGCTGCACATGTCATACCTGTGCGCAGAAAGGTATATCCCCGATGCGCAGTGGTTTGTTTACATGTGGAGACGAAAACAAAGAGATTGAGTCGATACAGCCGAAATTCTGAGTACTTCAGTCGAAAAAAGTCGGAGATAGCATGTTCTAAGGTGAGTTACATGATTCTATTTTTACTCGTACTTTTCGGCTTTTAAAAACTTGAATGTTTGTAAGACGTTAATTTCTTAAAGTATGATATTTGGAGACGAATCAACTGAATTGGGAATAAAAATTTCGTATCTAAACAATGAAAGCAAAATGACAGGCCCGGAAGTATGCCCGTTTTTTTTTTGAATTCTGTCCCGAGTCAGGATTTTCGAGTTTCGAGTTCGGTTTTCGAGTTTCGAGTTAGAATTTTGAAGTCACGATTTCGGTTTCGAGTCAAAATTTTCGTGTTTCGATTTTCGGAGTTTCGAGTACAATTTTCTTTAGTTTCGAGGTACAATTTGCGGTTCGTATTTCGAGTAGGATTTCGAGTTTCGAGTCACGAAGTTCGCGTCACGATTTTCGCGTTGGAGTAACGATTTTCGAGTTTCAATTTTCGATTCATCCCGATTTTTCGAGTTTCATCTAACGAGTTCGAGTCACGCGTTCCCTATAAACCTGAACCCAAACCTTGACAGTGCCCGAAGTTTGCCAAGTTTTTTTTTTTATTTTGGGGTCCCGAAGTTGGCCATGATTAATTGACCACAGCAATTGTAATGTTAGTTGGTGTGTGTCTTTTCTACCGAGTTTCGAGTCAGGATGTTTCGAGTTTTTCGAAGTCAGGATTTTCGAGTTTTCGTGTCAGATTTCGATTTCGAGTTAGAATTTTCGAGTTTCGAGTTACGATTTCGAGAAAGTTGTGAGTTTATGACGTGAAATTGGACATCTCAAATTCTGACGGAAACATGAAATTTAAAATATTTCGAATTTGGAAGTCAATGACTCGAAATTTCACCAAATTTGCAAATTTCGAATCCGAATTCGAGTCAGATGTGAGTGTATGACTTAAAAATTAGACTCTCATATCTTTTTGAGAAAATAATAAGAAATTTAAAAAAAAATCGAAATTTTGAGTCCCTGACTCGAGAATTTCACAAATTTGCAAATTTCGAGTCAGATTTTCAAAGTTAGAGTCAGATGTGAGTTATTGACTTGAAAATTAAAATCTCAAATTTATTATTTGAGAAAATAATAAGAAATTTAAAAAATCGAAATTTGGAGTCACTGACTCGAAATTTACAAATTTGGTCAAATTTCGAGTCATATTTTCAAATTTCGAGTCAAAATTAAATATAGTGAAAAAAAGTCCACAATTTAAAAAAAAAAAATATCATATTATTTTGAGAAAATCTATGAAATTTCAAAAATTTTCGAAATTTGAGTCACCTGACTCGAATTTTCATTCACAATGTTGCAATTTCGAGTAATTTCAATTTTCGAGTCAGATGTGAGTGTTGACGTGAAAATAAAATCTCATATTATTTTGAGAAAAGACTCGAAACTCGAAAATCCTGACCGAAGTTGAAAATCCTAACTCGAAGAAAAGTAGGAACACACGTTGTTAAGCAGCTAGTGGTATAATTGTCATGTTGGTATTAAAGCATTCAACTTTGGTAGAGAAGTAGAGAATTAAATTGGGAAAACCAATTGGATTATGGGAAGCACCTGCCCAAAGGTCAAGTTCAATGTCACCTAGAGGGGGAAAAAACACTCTCCTCCAAAAGGTTCAAAATACATTAAAATATGCAGAAGAATGTTGCATAAACTCTAACACATCATAAACACTTTCATGGATCATCTGTGACACAAAACGTTCTTCTTCGAGGAGATTTTCTTGAGGATACAAAATTTGTATAAATTTGCATTTTTTGTGAATCCCAACCGAGAACATTCGAAGGTTTATTGAACAAAGAAAAGAAAACAACAAAACTTAGTTTTTGAACTTGCCTGCTGCCTGCTGATCGGCCCCATCAAACAGCATACCTCGGGTCTCTGTCAGCACGCGAAGAAAATACAAAAAGCATAATTATTACATGAAGATGGTTTACGCGTATGCCCTCAGGTTTGAGTTCATATATGGTTAAATTGTTTTACAAAATGGGAGGGGGCACATTTTTGCTGCTGAAAAGTCTTCTTAATCCTTTTTAAAGCTTAATATTCATTAACATAACCATGAAAATCATTGAAGGACACAGGGACGTAGCTCACTGGGGATAACATTTCTGTCAATTGTTGAAAATGCTACAAGTCAAATCACATTTTAATCACCCACAATAAAGCCACAAATATAGAACAATTTGGATTAATATATTTTATTACTTGTTACACGAGGATGGTCACATTTTAAAGGGAAAATAAGGTCTGTATCCATTAGTAGATCGGAGGGGGAATGAATACATAGATTTGGGTAATGAAGGGGGTTTTAGCCAGGTCAAAATCGCAGGAAGAACACACCAAAGCGGTACATATTTTAAGGAATCTTGAATTTTAGGAGCAGAAGCAACTCAATTGAGTACAATGGGCTAGGTCGTGCACAAACCCCCCAATTACAAACATTCTTTTCATGCTTAAAGTGTTGGTCTCAGCAAATTGATCCCAATTGTATATATATATTTATATTATACTTATTATATAATATAGTATAGCATAGTATAGTATTGCAGATAACTATAAAACATGTGAAATCTCAAATTTGCATGGCAATTGAGGGTGTGATGAAAACACAACTTATGAAAATGGCGAGCATTACTTGTGAGCTCGTTGCAAGCTCGTTGCAAGCTTGTTGCAAGCACCTAACAAGCTTGTTGCAAGCACATTGTGAGCTTAATTCGATCACTTGGGAGCTAACAAAGGCGCGGATGGGAACAGAACGCGCACTTACGAGCTCCCAATGTGACCACGCACGAGCTTTAGTCGATGGGGAATGTCTTCTATGCTGGGTTTTGTGAGTCTCCTGGGGGAGGGGGGCAGGGGAAAACCAAGTGTAAATTCATTAATTAATTATTCAAACATATAACGTCTGTTCCCACAAATAAAACTGGCACATTTTCTTGCAAAAGAAAAAATGTCACTCAATTTCATTCCCAAAATCAGTGACTAGTGGATGCACCCATAAGACTCAGCAAACAATGGAGATAACGATATTTGTAATCACCGGCCCGGTATGGGTGTAGAAAAAACACTTCCCCTGTTCATCTGGGGAGTGCAGGACAATGTTATATTGTCGCCGCAGATGAAGGAGATTCAGCTGTTACGCTCTCAAGTTAGAACGAGTACCTTTTCAGGACAAAATATTTAAACCTGAGTCACAGATTAAATTAAATATGAGCTTCTATAGGCGTGTTCATATTAACTTTGACATATTTTTCCTCATTTATTAGAAAAGGAAGAAGACAGAGAGAGGAAGAATACATGAACAAACATCATGAGAGAATGTTGCGGGACAAGCTTTGACCCCCACAACCCCACTAAACAAATTTGTGCAGAACCAAAATCCGTAACTGATTGCTTAACTTCATTTCTATTCAATTTACGCGTTTTCAGAAGAAAATTTAGTGTCAACGACTTATATTATAATGTACACTGGTTAGTTTTTGTGAAAGAGGACAGGGTATTTGCACTCAACCCGAATCGTGGAGGTGGTAACACCTGCGCTATAACAATGGCCCTACATACACGGTACATTGTAGATCTTTAGCTCATGGTTAGCTGAAGCCTATACACATATCCATTGGTCTCTGATCTTGGGAAAAAAGAAAATGAGCCGGTGACATTTATAAATTTTTAAGAAAATGTGCCAGTTTATGTGCGGGAACAGACAGTTATGTGATCGTAATATTTATTAGGACGAATCAATACTCAACCGGCGGGTGTTTTCCGGTTTGGCCCGGCTTCCACGCGGTTCACTTAATCCGCTAAGTTCGCTGAATTAGTTAATCTGGTATTAAATGAAGCAGCAGAATAAGCGGATTAAAGAGACCGGGAGAAACGGGCAGAACCGGAAGGCGCCCCCCGCCATTTGAGTAAGAGTTCATCCCTATGAATTACACTTGGTTTCCCTTACCCCCCAGATGGGGGACTACGAATTTGTTATACAGTTGGTTCTTGGTCCACGTCCATGGGATTCTTACTTTTGCAGCTCGCACAATAGTAGCTTGTATGTGCTTGCGCGAGTTTGCCGCGAGCTTACCGCATGCCCCCGCAGCCTCCAAGCTCGTATTTGGAACAGAAAACGAGCACCTACGAGCTCCAATTGAGCCCGCGCGAGCTTATACAAGCTCACATACTTATAGAGTCTGTGTGCTTGCGTGAGCTTGCCTGTCAGCTTAGCTGCATGATCAAACCCACGGCATGGCTTTTGGTGACAGTACGAAAAAATGTTCCAAAAAATGGGGTCTTGGAGTTAAATCTTTTAATTCCCCCTTTGGGGTCTTTGGGTGACATGATAGCATTTTCAAAGAGTATGGGTTTTTGGTTGCTCGTGATTGCAGCAAATGGGGGATAACAGCCTATATCAACATGTCACCTCCAAAATCATCCCATTTACCATGCTATAATGTGCTATGAACAGCCACCTGCTTGCAGACAGAAAATGGAAAATGACAATATTTTGTAGCAATGATTGAATTTCCAATGCCAAGGCTGTGAATCAATTAAATGCCCCTTTAAATTAGCCTGCCGATTTATATCCCATTCAACTAAATTGGTCAAATTTAATAATCAGGTAATGCCCTCTTAAAACCATCTTGATACAACTTTAGTATTAAACAGTGCAGCACACTCAATTGTCCCAAAAAACTTTCTGTGGGTCGATCCATAAATTACCGGTATATAGAATTTAACAAAAATCGGTTAAATCTCTTTAATGCCAAGCTACCACTCGATACATTTGTACATTTTATTAACACTTTTCAAACCTTTTGTATCTTGAGTATAAAGGCATGTTTATTTATGTTTATTTTACAGTATAACTCAATTTATGCTACCAATTCAATTATTGAACAAAATCGAGTAATTCCACTTTAAAATGAACTTGATAGCACTGCATACAGTCACAGTTAGTACCTTCAAATGCACATCTTAACCATGATTAAGAAACTTAGGTGGCTGCCCATCACAATGCAGAATAAACATTTATTGAGAGACCTAAGCCTACAAAACATGTCTTCCGAATTCTGATCCTTAGGTAATTGTTTCAAAAATATTCCCTGTAAACCGATGTCTGAATGCTAATATACTCCCCAATTTAAAATTAAGGTTTTGTTAGGTTCTGCTACATGGACATCTGTCTTACTTCAAGCCACGTGTCCTAGAATAAGTTAAATATGAATAAATTTACCACCAACATACCACTTACATGTTTATCTTCCCTCCAAGACAGGATGAACTTTGACCTCCCACAATGCATTTCAGCACTTCCTGTCTTTCGCGCACATGCGCGCAAACCTGCGAGCTAAAATATGTACTGCTCGCAACTTTGCGAGCTTGAACTCACACTGCTAGTACGTGCTTGCAGTTGCATGCTTGTGCGCGCATAAATCTTAAATTGTGATCATACGGTCGTAACAGCCTTGTAAGCTCGCGAGCTTGTGCATGTCCGCAGAAGTTCATCAATGCTCGCTGTACGCAATTGCGTGCTCTTTGCGATCACGTATCTGTAAACTGAATGGTGGAGGGGTAGCACTGAATGGCGGAGGGGTAGCAATTGCAGTACGTAATATGTATGTCAGCCTTTTATGCCTTGAGTTTGACTCAGACACAGAGATCGTCTGGGTCCAGATTCTCCTTCAAACAGGAAAGACCCTGCTAATTGGCTGTTACTATCGCGCTGATTACAAAGTCTGCGAGTGGAATCTCCTGGATTCGTCGCTTGAAAAGCTCCCGTGGAATTTAAGTACTGATAGTATGCCCCATATTATCTTAACCGGTGACTTCAATGCTAAAACAATTAATTGGAAGGATGGTATTTAAACTGCCTCATCTAACGAATCTCATCTTTTGGACCTGGCAAACAAGTATTTTTTGTAGCAACTTCAAACATAACCCACTCGTGTAACAGAGAACACCGCTAGTGTTTTGGATCTGTTATTCACTTCGATTCCCAACAGTATTGAAAACGTAGAGGTGGTTCCTGGCATGGGCGACCATGAAGCGGTTAGCTGTATATTTAGATCTAATCCTAAACGTATGCCACAGCCACCTCGAAAAGTTTACCTCTACTCTAAAGCTGATTTTGATGGTGTTAAGTCAGATATGAAGACCTTCCGTGACAACTTTACTGATGCTCACACTGAGAGATCTACTGAAGCTTACTGGGATGCATTTAAATCAGAACTTCACAAATCTAGAGATGTTCACATTCCTTCAAGGATGTCTAAATCCTGTCCTAAAGCTCCTTGGTTTAACTACAAAATAAAAAACTCATCAGATCCAAAAATAGACTTCATACAAAAGCTAAAAGATCTGCCAGCCCTGAAGCCTGGGAGAAGTTTCGTACAGCCAGGAAGCTTGTTAAGCGCGAGGTTAGAAGTGCACACCAGAACTATGTCAAAAAGGTTGCGGACATCTTGATGAGGACCCCAGAGGTTTCTGGAAGTATATCAAAGGTAAAAGACTCGATAATCAAGGTGTCCCAACGTTGAAGACTAATGGCACCAACCATGTTGCTGACAAGGATAAAGCTCAAACTCTGGCCGACCAGTTTAAATCGGTCTTCACTACGGAACATATTGACCAAATTCCTTTCAAGGTGTCTGGATTGCCTGTTGTTGAAGACATCATTGTAACACCAGAGGGGGTAATGAAACTGCTTAAAGAACTGGATGTCAATAAAGCCTGCGGACCAGATGACATAGGTCCCAAGATATTGAAAGAAGCTGCTGAGGATATTGCTCCTGTTCTAGCCCAAATTTTTCAACAGTCCCTGGATTCTGGAGATCTTCCTGAAGATTGGCCCCTTGCTAATATTTCTGCTCTCTACAAGAAATGAGACAAATCTGCTCCCTCAAATTACAGGCCAGTGTCATTAACATCCATATCATGTAAGCTCTTAGAGCATATAGTTCATTCCCACATCAGTAGACACTTGGAAAAGCATAACATCTTGACTCCAATTAAGACAGCATGGATTCAGGAAACACCACTCCTGTGTTACTCACCTTGTCTTATCAGCTGACAACTGGGCTAAGGCTATCAATGCCGGAAAGCAGGTGGACAACGCTATATTCGACTTCTCAAAGGCGTTCGACACCGTGCCGCATGAACGTCTGAAGGCTGAACTTCACATGTATGGTATACGTGGAAAGCTGTTGACATGGTTAACCAACTTCCTCACCAAGCGTAAACAGAGAGTGGTGATTAATGGCTCCAGCTCTGAGTGGGATACCGTTGACTCCGGAGTACCCCAGGGGACAGTCTTAGGACCTCTGCTATTTTTGCTTTATATAAATGACATAGCTGATAACGTCCAATCTGAAATACGTCTTTTTGCAGACGACTGCATCCTGTATAGAACAGTTAATTCCAATTCTGACTGTGATAAGCTTCAGGATGACATCAACAAACTTCATGAATGGGGCATTATTTGGCAGATGGAATTCAACGTCAAAAAGTGTTATGTTATGAATATGGGTAATAAGAAGCAAATGTTCCTTCATAACTACAAGCTTAACAACCATCCGTTGGCTACAGTGGACCATCATCAGTATCTTGGAGTGTATCTTTCTCACAAATTTAAATGGGACTATCAGTATGATCATATGGTGAAGAAGGCCAACCAAGTTCTTGGCATGCTGAGACGAAACCTTAAAAAGTGCTCCAGAGCAGCAAAGACAACAGCTTATCTGGCATTAGTTCGCCCGCACCTGGAGTATGCGTCAGCAGTCTGCGACCCCTATGAAGCTAAATATATCAACAAGCTTGAGATGGTGCAGAGGCGTGCTGCACGATTCGTTTTCAGCAATCATGTTAAATGACCTGGGTTGGGATTCCTTGCAACAACGCCGTGAAGCATCGCGTCTCATCCTGATGAAGCAGATCCTCATGGGTGAATCAGCCATACCCAAGTCCACTGTTAAACCAGCCCCTACTAGATCAAGGCGTTATGGTCACAGTCTTCAGCTTGCGCAGCCATTCTGCCGAACTGATGCCCACAAGTACTATTTTGTTCCCAGAACTTGTAAGGTTTGGAATAGTTTACCAGATAGCATCATCTCAATCAATTCAATGAACTCATTTTAAACCCAGTTAACTAACTTTATTAGGCAACGCGACAATTTAGCAGCAATTTAAGTGGCCATTGCGTCTTCTCCCGTGGCTTTTACATGGATTTGTTCCTGAGTCCGTCGCCACGTACCAATCCAGACCAGATCAGCTTGCAACGAGCCTGTGCGAGCATGTTTTGGTGAACACATTTTTGTAAGGGATGTATCTGTGTCTCTTTTAAGACATAATCATTACAGCAATTTTAGCACATTTTTTCGAAGAGCGCCCCCAATTTTTTTAAAAAATTGAGATTTTTACACGGTTGCATTGGTAACTGGCTAGTAGTTTATACCTGTGAATGGTTAAGCTCTACAATGTCTATGTGTCGAATACGAAGGAATTTTGTAACTAGAATAATTAATATCGGGATCCCGATAATAATTCAACGGCTGCTGTAAACGGCCTTCCAATATGAAATAGCCGGGAAATAGCGCCATGTACGTATCTATGCTCATCTATTAGTTGTATTATTGGTTCAGGCAAGTCAAGTTAGAGGTAATTTTCTTGAGGTGGCACTATTTCATCATGGGCGGACATAAACTTAGCATTTCCAGCTCTGCCGTTAAGTACAATCTAGGATCCCAATTCTAATTACAAAAATCGCTCATTTTATGATAAATACGCATTTTTGAGCATTCTCGTTCGCAGGTGTAGTTTTCTAGACAATTACCAACATAGTTGTGCAAAAATATTAAATTTTGAAAATTGGGGGCGCTCTTCAAAAATGTGCTAATATTGCTTTAATGTCAAAAAACTCAAGGGTCATCATAGGTGTATGAAACTGATCATTTGCATAACTGATTATGAGTCTTTACAAAACACTGTAATTCTAGTAGAAATTCCTTTGCAATGAAAACAAAAGAACTTGGGTCTTACCCAGGATGAAAGGTCTTAGAAAGGACAGAAAAGATTGAGAGTTTTCATTCACTTCAGTAATTGTTGTACAGGAATCAAGGAAAACCCCACCTCATACACACTGTTAACGTATGTGGAACATTTTATATTTATAGGCCCACTAAATGTACTAATTTTTTGTACAGGAGTATATTTTATTTTAATTATGTCAGTATTAATCATATACAACAATATATCAACTCAGGGTATTAAAATGCATAAAAATGATGTATTTATCAAGAGAAAGGCAAATGTCCTCAGATGACCTCAAATGACCTTTTTTGACCTTGAAGATGATTGACGGTGGCGTGGTTCCATATCTTGAAATAATCAGTATTTAATTTAAACATTTATGCCATGTTTCATGCTTTTATAAAGAAATGCGCAATTCTTACAATATATGTCGCTATCTACTTAACTATATGTACATCGATGCAATGTTGATGCACATGCATTCAGCATCGTGTTGGTATTGGACGTTTTACGATCTGTTTTACGAGCGCGGCGATTATGAATGGTCAAAGGGGTTTCAATAGAGCTTTCTCCTTCTCTCCTACCTCTATGATAGGACACACCCTATAACCAGTGACGCCATCTGGTAGACATATTGCTAATTAAACATGCTAATATCAATTTATTGAGAGAAATGTAGAAACAACTAAGTACTGCATAGCTGGATGGCTTAATATTCATTTTGAAAGTCAAATCAAATTTTCATGCTTTTAATGAGATAAACATTTTGGGCCGTATTCTCAAACGATGTTTAAAATAAACGGTGGTTAGGCCCTAAAGCTGTGGTTAGCTAAACGCACTGTTTAAAACCGCAGTTAAATATTTTAACACGTCCTTTTTAGCTAACCATGTATTCAACCAACGCCGTAAATATGATCCACCGAACTGTGACTTATCTTCGCCTATATTGTGCGTGAACAATATTTTTATTCCAGACAATGCCTTCCGTAGTTGGAAATTCCCTCATGAAGCCAACGGGTTAATTTTCAAGAATTCGGCGTTACGCAGAGCTTTAGAATTTGTTCAATGATGAGACAAAGCCCGTGCCTATTTAAAACTGTTTTATGTCGTTTGTGCCGCACTTGCTATCATCAGTACTATACGATAACACGGATCATGAAAATAGAGTAAAGGAAAAATGACAAGAAGAAAGAAGAGGACTCGGAAAAGAAAGAGAAGAGAAATAAAGGAGGTAAACTGGTCTAACCACGAGTATAGTCCTGATATCTTGACTAGATAGTCTTAACTCTTTATGGCTGCTGTATCATAGACTATCTAGTCATGCTAGACTTGACTTTAACCAGGCTGACATTATGGGGTCATCCATGCCAAACACCAAGGTGTGGAACCACCTCGCAGATTTGGTTGAAATTGCAGTCAAAGGTAAATTTTATTGGGCTACAGAGGAGGTCAAAAGGAAAAATCAACTTCGCATTCCGTTTTGAAGTTATTGGCTCTCAAAGTTTTACGACCCGGACTATAAAATTGTGATTCAGTATTAAAAAAAAAACTTGATTAATATGCCTATTTATAATCATAGTTGCCACTTGTTTGCAATTAATACCAAAGTAAGTAGAATTTCTTGTATCCCCCTAGTAAAAATAGGCCTCAAATATGGGGTTGCCATGGTGGCAAAATGGACTAAATGGGAACCAATATATAGGCGCTTAGTTGACGCTTAACACTGGTAATAAGTTTGCATTGAAAATTTTATTAGCAACACTATAACATCATGTGATAGAATTTTGTCTTGTTATATTTTGATGTCTTCAGTGAAAAACAGATGAAGCACAAGTTGGGGCCCATTTTGGTTTAAAGTTGCAGGAATTCAGAAACCTTTACCAGGAAAGTATCGGAAAATATGGAACCTGGTCACCTAACATGTCATATAGGAATGGTTTGGGACATGTTTTGGGATGAGATACTGATCACATCTAAAGTGGTCTGTAGGGATGAAAAAACAACCCAAAATACTTGTAGTGAAAGGTTTCTGAATGCAGCAACTTTTTTAAACCAAACTGAGCTTAATCTTGCTTGATATGTAAAACCACACATTTTTTCACTGAGACATCAAAAAATACAAAACAAAACGTCTATCGCAGTGATTGTTATAGTGTATTCTCATTTTTAAATGCTAGAACTTCATATCGGTGTACCGGATCAAAATAAGCGCCCTCTATTAATGGTCCCATTTTAAGTCAATTTTAAACCATGAAACTATTTGAGGGCTATGTTTTACTATGGGATGCAAAGATTCTACTTGCTTTTGTTATTGATGGCATCAAGTGGCAACTACTGATTATATAAATAGCATTAATAAAGTTTTTTAATACTGAATCACAATTTTATAGTCCGAGTCGTAAACTTTGAGAGCCCATAACTTCAAAACGGAATGGAATTTGAATTTTTCTTTCATGTTTGGACCTCCTCTGTAGCCCCATAAATGTACTTTGACTGCAATTCAATTTTCAACAAATCTGAGGGGTGGGTTATCCGACACCTTGTGGTGTTTTGGCATGGAATTGACCCTATGGTGTTCTTTTAACCCTCTTCCTACCTAGCCTTTTTTGTAACAAAACTCCCGAGGGGGGGGGTGGTGGTTACCACCCCCCCCTGTGATTTTCGTTACTGAAACCCGATTCCTTTAAATTTGGTACCGAAAGGATAGCTTAGAGGTTTCTTCTTTCCATTTGTACCAAAATAAGTACTAACATCCCATAATGACGTTCACCAGACGTCCCATATGTTTTGAGGAAAGTACGAAAATCTGACTATAGGGTGGAAAATTGATAATTTCGCAATTGTAGCGAACTCAACACCCTATTAAAAGCTCGACAAATGATGTCATTATATAAACTAGTCATTTCCCATCAAGTAGAGTCAAAAAACCCACCGCATGAAATCTGATTTTCCGTTTCCTAACCCTTTTTGGCGAAAATTGGAATTTTTTCACTGTGTGTGTCCTATGGAAATGGCAGTTTTTGCTGACATGCGAACTTTAGTACGTCACTGTGACGTAATGCTAGGCTGGTTGGTACTCATTTTGGTACAATGGAAGAGGAGGACATAGCTATCTATGGTACCAAATCAAGTGTCTGTGAGTTCCTCCTGTGTTGTGTTAGGCATGTTGGTACTTCTCTTCCGGAGGGGGTGGGGGGGGTGGTTACCACCGGGTCCCCCCTATCGATCACTTTGGGGATCACCCTGTAAATCTTACCTATCCCTGGTGGATGTTTGTTTTTGGATTAAAAGATCGAAACCTGTCAATTGACAATTAACAATTAAATAATTTGGCACCAAAAAAGGGGGTTTTTCGCAAGCCGGGGAAAAACCTGAAGGGGGGGGTGGTAAAACCACCCCCTTTGGTAGACTAGGTTTAAAAGTCCGAGCATGGTACATTCATTTTTCGTGGGGGCGAATGATAAAATAGAATATGTGCAAACATTATGTAACCAACTACTTGGCATTCACAACGGAATTAGTCATGTGAAAAACCTGTTTTTGTCACTTACATGCCGCTCTAAATGCATATAATGCTAATTACCTAACTACGGTTTACATCTCAATCGGAGTGCTTAATTTTTACTTTTGCAGTGCGTCTTCATTCTGTGTTTGTGACAGCTTCAATTTCCTGCAACATTTTACGAGCGACACCTGGTCCATTTTTATCATTAATGCAAGAATAACATGGCATCATCGATGAATACGATATACCAAAACATAACATTCGCTAAGTACTTCCTAGCACAGAGCAGGTGTAATGTGTATCCAGAGCTGGAAAATGGATCGTAGGGTGTTCTGAACGAGAATGTGCTTCATGAACTTCGAACCGGCAAACTAAATGAACGAAAGAGTAAATAGTCAGTTGGCTAGAGTAGCGATGTTTTCAGCATTAGACTAAATCACCATCTGCCCTAATTTGGACCGATTCTCGACGTATGCCACGTTTTTGAAAAAAACATTGAATATTCGAACTACCCTCACATCACGAAATGGAAGGAATCACTTACATACGAACCTTTCCCACATTCATAGGACCTTGACATTTTCAGAATGCCGCTTGATGAAGATCTGTGTTAACCTATTTAAAGCACAGCTTTATATGTGGATGTTTACAAATGCGGGCATTGAAGAAGGTATTGATATGATGCACCCGATCTATTTACAGGTTTGGAACCGATCGCTGTTAAAATTCAAGCAACAGCTAACTTTCAGGGTGAAACACGATGAGGTGTTTGTTTGTATAACGACATAGGGTGCAGTGTCATATTACAAGCATTTCCGCTTATTGAAATCCTGTATTAAAGTGGTATGAGGAATTACTTTACCGCACAGACCTTCCCAGAAAAGCATTTCGAATTTCGTTTAGACTGCTGCACAGTTTGAAGATATATATATATATATATATATTAGTAATATATATTATATATATTATATATATAGAATCATAGGTGCTAAAGGTACGCACATTACCACATTTTAAAGTAAATTTTTTTTTTATAAGTGGGCCATAGGCCTATCAGAAGAACACGTCAATTGGAAAGAAAGAAAGATCAGAGAAGAAGAAAGCCTCAAAATAAAGAGCACTCGTCGCCTGGAACGAACGCCGGGTCACTTGTCTCATGACAAGCGTGTTAACCATCTACACCACGAGTCCCACACGGCTGAGATCAACGTTTTGGAGGTGATATAGCTATACAGCTATCTAGGTGGCGCCTTACGTATTGTATTTAGTTTCAAGGATGGCGCTATGCGGTAAGGTTAATATAGAATCAATAGGTGCTAAAGGGTACACACATTACCACTTTTAAAGTATTTTTTTTTATAAGTGCCATAAGCCTATCAAGAAGAACAATCAATGGAAAGAAAGAAAGATCAGAGAAGAAGAAAGCCTCAAAAGAGAACTCGCCGGGAATCGAACCCGGGTCAACTGCCTCTTTTGAGGTTATGCCGATCTTCAGACGATATAAGATAAATATATATATATATATAATTAGATATATTATATATTATATATATATATATATTTAGATATACTAATAATATAATCTATACTATATATATATATATAGTATATATATATATATATATCTCTATATATCTATATATTAATATATATCTATATAGAATCTAATAATAGATATATTTAGATATCATCCTATATCCTCTATCTCGCTATCTATCATCTTTATATCTCTCTATCATATATCTCATAGATATCACTCCCTATATAGATATACTCTCTCTATTATATATATATATCAGTTGACCAAAGTCGAGTGTGGTCGCATGCCGTAAAAAGGCCAAGGCCAAAAGTTTAACGCTATGTCGGATTATAATCCTTGAACATAACAATAGGAATCAGTAAAACATCCAAGAAATAGGGCTCTTCATCAGTGGCCTGGGCCCACCAAACTCGTTTCTGAATAGAAAAACACAGTATTCTATCCCAGGCAGACGAATCCTGCGATGAAAAATGATGCAGTAAATGCTGGATGGACAAAGCGTATTCCAAGTAAAACAGCGTAGAGATGTCGTTGTAGAGACGCTCGTGTATTACGCGTGACTGCGCGCACCCCTCGAAACATCATCGGAACAGAATAGAGGTGGCAGTGCGACTGAAATCTTGAGAGGCACAGTAGGCCGGAAAAATACTGTGGGAAAAATCTATATATAATATAGAGTGATTATAGATACTATATTCACTATATATTCTATATATATATATATATATATATATGTCGTCATTGGGCGGGAAAAACCTCAGATGTAACTCCAATGTGCAAATTACAAAACCTCATATGTAAAATGGGGCCCTCCAGTGCTAAAACCTCATATGTGCATTTTGGTCCATCGTGTTCAGCTTGAAATTCATGCCACATATGATAGTAAATCAAATATGGCCCTTTATTTCAGAATCTGGAGTAAATAATTACCTAAATATATTTAGAAAGGAAAACCTTTCTATTGGCATGGCATTACAGCACATTATTCAGTTTTTGTGTCTCTTGAAAATGTTACATATGAGGTGTTGTCATGTTCCGTTTGTACTACATGTGAGTTTTGCTCTTGAAAGGAGTAAATCACATATGAGGTTTTTCCTCCAGCGACGATCTAATATATATATATAATATATATATTATAATATATAAAATGAAAATTTGTCAAAGTATCGACCATCTGGAAAGCCAACCGTTACTCAGAGTTCCACGAATACCCTCACTTACATCGAATGGTGTATCCGATCCTCAGACGGATGATTGCATGGTCGTGTCTTAACCACAAATATGTATATACATATACTCTATGGTGTCACACCAGCAGAATGCCTGCCGCACAGTCTGTCCATGAAATAGTCAGAAAGTGCTCAACCCCTACGAGAGTGGGGGCATAATAAAAACAGTGTAGTTTCAGGTGACTATCTTTGGAATTAAAAGTGCTCAATCCCATTACAGGAGATCTAATGAAAAATTTCAAAGTTATAGACCTCTGGAAAGGCAACCGTTACTCAGAGTTTCACGAATACCCTCACTTAACGATCATGGGGTATCCGATCCTCAGACGGATGGTATTGCATGGTAACGGTTGTATATTGATATATCAGACATCTCAAGACCTGGCGACTGAAGCTGAGGCGAAGCCACGACCACGCTACTCTGCCTTTCCACCAGCCACAAAGAGGCTCATCACCAGCTTCAAATCAAAACTCAACCTCAATGGAGCACCTCTGCCATACCATCCTACCGCCAACCTACTTGGGAGTGAAGCTTGACCGGCAGCTTCCTTACCGGCAGCACCTCGAGTCCGTATGCCGCCAAGGTATCTTCGAGGAATAACTCTCTGTCCGACTGCTGGATCTTCATGGGGGCATTAGCCCAACGACCCTACTGCACCACTGCCTTGGCTCTGGTCAGCAGCAACTGCTGACAATATGCCGCCCCATCATGTGCAACAGCTCTCACACACAGGAGCTGGACAAGTAATCAACGAACACTTGGAGAACCATCACTGGCTTCCTCCGTCTACTGCCATCTGTTTCCGTACCAGTGCTTTCAGTCAGGATTGCACCTGCAGTTACTTCGTCAGAGACACGCACATAAGACGCATAGACTTGTGAATAAGTCCCTGCTTGACACAAGCACCTGCTTGCATAACAATGTCAAAGAATCACACCTACTCCGTAGACAGAGACTGCGCTCTCGCCGACCTTGCTGCCGTCGACGCTGCTAAACTCTCCAGTTCCCCTTTCATCACATCTTAAACAGACATGTGAATACTTCCTGGCTAGATATCCCAAGCCATATCAACTCTCTATCACACACCTAAGACAGGACTACCACCTGGCAGCATTCTCCCACCAGTAATGGGTCACCTTAAACCGGATTCGCAGGAGTCGGTCGCTTCAATAGCGATATGCACCGAAGGGGGCTGCGGCCGGCCATCGCCAGCCTGCATGTGGTTCTCCTCACCTACTGGGAATCACATTCTCAATGATGCCCTACCTTTCGTCCATCGGTGGACACAGATTTCTTAATTCTAAACCCCCAACCATCAACATGAGTTGGCCTCGAACGCTTCAACATATTTAGCTGCTGCCTCATACGTAAGAAGAAGAAGATAGGAACTGAAACCTGGTTGAATGATTCTATAAAATCTGTGAATTCCTTCCCAAAGATATTCAATTTATCAGAAAGGACCGGCAGATGGTACGGTGGTGTTCTGATATCAATTAAATTCGCTCCCCTGCCTTGCACTTAGTATAATCTTGATTGTGATGCAGAGATGCTCTGTGGGTCCCGAATAGCATTTCTGATAGTAAGCCGCTGTTTGTAGAGCCTTTTACAATCCTAACGTCTCCCGTGAAATACTTGAAATGGCACTTGACCAGCACTTGCAGTGATCTAAAACTCACGCATTAAACCATCCTACAATATGGTTAGCCGGGATTTTCAATCTTAGAGACTTGTGCACGGCAGCCGCCAACATCCCGCTGAGCTATTGTTATGATTGTCCTTGTTCAAATAAGAGTCGCTTCAACAGACTTTAGTAGGCGTCTGTGGGACATTGATATTCGGGCGTTTAATATCTAGGTTTAAAAACAAAAATATGTGACCGGTTAGAGAAGTTTTTCTTTACGGTTTCGGGTGTATAAAAGAGACCATTTTAGACAAAAATTTCTCCGGTCATCATTTTTCTTGGGAAAATGCGAGTAAATGTCCGTGTTTTGAAATGGCAGCAGTGCGTGACCTGATGTTGGGTGTAATCCATGCACAGCGGGAGTTTGCTGCTGCTGTGACATTGAGTGGTCTAATTACTGTAAGCCTGCCGATTAGGTCCAATTGCAATCCATGCAAACTGTTTCCTTGTTATGGACCAACTACCCCCCTTTCAACAGATTGGTTCATCTTCCAACTGCATAGCTGATAAAATCCTGGACTTGTTTCTTACAACCAATGCTTCGCAGATAGGTAAAGTTGAAACTTTACCAGGTATAGGTAGTAGTGACCCAGTGATAATCGTCAAGATCGCAAGTTCTGATACCAGCCGTAAAATCCAACCAAAAGGAAATGTCGCATATACTAAAGGCTGATATGGGTTGCCTTTAAGGGGGACTAGTAATTCAGTGGCATCTTTCACCAGGCAAAAGAACAAGTCTGTTCGAAAACAACTGGGATGTGTTTAACCATCAACTATTACCAACCTTATGCAAATATATCCAAGAACAAAGCCACGTGAGGCAAAATTTAGCCATGGTTACGCAAACTCAGACGTATGCAGAGGAAGCTTAACGCATCTATAAAAACAAAGGAAAGATCTCTTCACCCGACACAAGACCACATTTAAGGACTACATATCAAATACAAAGGTGAACTGAGAAAAGCTGAGATGAATTACACACATAATCCAGGCAGGAAATCTTCAAAATACCACCAAAGCCTTCTGGAAAATAGTACAAATCAAAGCATGAAGATTCGACTGGCGTTCCCCCACTTAAACATCAGCAATTTGACCACTGATGATAGTCTTGAAAAATCTGTCTACCCAAGGAAGTACATTCAAACATTCCTGATCCAACAGGCCAAAGTGTTGAAGATATACCACCCTCCACATTTATCAGATGGTGTACGCAACTACTGAGGAAACCAATACTAGTAGGCGTCGGTCCTGATCAGCTACCTCAAAATTTTAAAAGAAGTTTCTGCAGAGTTGCTCCAATCCAAGCTTCCATTTTTTCACAAACCACCGGAGACTGGGGACCTACCATCTGATTGCTGACCTCACATATTACACCTGTTTTCAAGAAAGTACCGTAGTCTGCCTTGTATTATAGACCCCGATTCTTTGACATCATTTACCTGTAATTATTAAAAATTATAAAAAAAGAAAAATTAAAAAACAATTTTTGACAAACACGAAAGTTCTCACTTACTCGCCACACGGCTCCGTGAGAGAGGTTGTTGATACTCAGCTTGTTTTAACTACCGATGACCTAGCAAAATCGCTGGATAAAAAAACCCACCAAGTGACGCCATCTGTTAACTTTTCACAGCCTTGACCGGTACCAACTAACGCCATCCTTAAAAAATATCATCATTATGGTGTAGAGGAATAATCCACAATGGATTGAATCCTTTCTAACAAAACAATGCGTGGTCTGGATGGTCTCCATCTACTGATGTCAACGTGGACTCCAGTGTCCCTAAGGGGACGGTCATCGGCCGCTGAGCTTTCTTGTTTTCATCATGACCTACCTGATGTGCAGCAAGTCAAGACCAACTTCTGCAGACGATGCTTTTATCTCCCGTGAAATAAGAACAGAACTGGATGCAAAGACCTCTCCTAACTGATCTTGATGCATTATCTCGATGGAGTAAAAAGTGGCAGATGTCAGTTACACATGAAAATGCTTCGTTATGCATTTACCCACCAAGAGTCACCAGGATACTACTTACTCCCTGTGTGATAATATCCTCCAGACCACTTACACGCCATCCATACCTGAGGTCGTTAAGTTTACCACTTAAAGAACTTACAGGGCAATTTACAGGAAAATACTGTAAAAAAAAACTTCCCAAATAACTACAGTATTTGGCTTATAAATTTGGGAAATACGGAAAAATACTGTAAATTTTTACAGGAAACCTGGCAGCAATTCTGCCAACAAAACCCCGTAACATATAGCTTTTACAGGTTTTCAACATTTTTTTTCACATTTCAATAATTTCATTTCAAATTCACTGTACTATTTTACAGTTTATGTAATACATTTTACACAAACTGTACATTTTACAGTATATGCACTTTAAAAAAATGTGGTAGGCCTACTAAGTTAGGGTGTTCGTCAGTGCTTTTATTTATTTTCCCACATGCACAATCCTGTATAATTCACCAAATATAGATGTGTTTTAAGCGTTTTGATTTAATTAATTTTTACAGTATACTGATTTTACTGTAAAATTTACGTATTTTTTTTTATCAGTGTAGTAATAACCTCAGGTGAAAAATCATATTGTGGATATAACAAATAACTGCAAAAGGACCCTTGGAGTGATTAGACGAAACTTCAAAGCATGCACAAAGGACGTCAAGTCTCGCCTATACTTATCCCTCATTCAGCCTAAGCTTGTGTATGGTTCAGCTGCATGGATCCCATCAACAAATGAAGAAAAACACACCCTTTAATAACTACTCCAGAGAGGCAAGTGTTTCTCAAATGCTCACCCAACTGGAATGGCCAAGCATAGATATTTGTAGGCGGATCACCAGAATTAACATGTTTATAGAATTAATCCACAATCTGTGGATTATTTCATGGAGTGACCACTTAACCAGACCAACTAGAACGACGAGACGTCATCATCCTCTCTCATACATGCTAATTCAAGTTAGATCTACAGTTTATGCAAACAGCTTTTTTTCCATGGACCATACCACATTGGAATATCCTGCCTCACTACCTCTTGCGGACATCGAAAGACATGTTAAATTAAGACGGCATTAAGGACCACTACCAAATTTCCACAACTACCCAGCCTTAGGTCATTAGGTCAAAAAGTCTGATGTGATGCAGGTACCTGTTTTGTCGGAGTATAATAATCCAGATCCAGATGCAGATCCAGAAATATTTTTGTTCAAAGTTGCCACTCAATACCACTCAAGTGCAAGTGCGCATGCGTATGAGATTTGCAATGGATTATGAAGAATATGAACGAAGCACACTAAAATCGTCACCATCACCTAGTTGTATTACAGATCAATTCTTTTATTTAGAGTTTCAAAAAAACTAGGAAGGTGTTAAAATTTCGAATTTTGAATATTGTGTATTTCTTATAATATTGGTTAAATTACAGTCGTTCTGCTTATAAGTTACCCCTTTTGTTCAGAAGCAGTATATATCAAATTAACCGGGAGGTAAAGAAAAAAATCATTTCCAGTACTTTTCACATAAATCATGCAAATAAGGTATTGGCCCCACAACGCGGGCCATTTTGAATTCAATTTTGAAATACAAAAACATCAAACTATACCACCCCTGCATTCCTAGTTTATTAAAAAATAATGAATATTTTACAATCTCCGTGTATTGACTTTTTTGCAATTTTTGACGAATTAGACGCTTAATTTTATATTGGAGACCTAATCAAATAACAAACGATGAAGAATTTCACAAATTTTAAAAAGTCAAACCTGAAAATATTTTAAGGAATGGTTGTGCAATTTTAAAATACGGATGTACCTTATCGATTTTATTATGTTTCAAAGTTTGATAAATCAATGAAATTCGTACTTTAGGGAAAATGTCAAAACGAATATAATTAGGATCAACTAACTTTCTAAGGCGGTTATTTGGAAAAAAAAAAGATTAAATTAAGGTGTTTCATGGTATTAAGTATACAATAGACATAAAAAAAGTGAAAAATCAATATTTTGACAAATTCATTATTTGAAAGGATCAGATCGTGAGCAACATATTGTTAATGCACCATTAAAATATGACAAAATGTTCGTTAGTTGTCAAATTAAAATTAAGTGTGAGGGTTATCCAAAATGTTCTTGAAATGTGTCCCGCTCACTGTAAAGGCAGCCCTGAATCCTCACGAACTTTTAATTTTCTATGCCGCTCTCTCCCGGTCCCGCGCCGATTTCGCCAGTCCCAGTGTGGCAGGAGATATGGTGAACAATAGGGCAATCGATTCAGTTGACTCTTCACGCAACATTAGTTTTGCCCGGGGGGGGGGGGGGCAGTTGTATTCAAAGGTGGATATGATGCGTGAACATGGACTTCCGAAATGCACCCTAAACAAGTATTTCCACCGACTAAAAAACATACCCTAAACAAGCATTTTTGTCTGTTTTTGCTACCATAAACAAGTCTGAACAAGTAAGCAATGCATTATAACCCTAATTATCTGGCTTAGCTCATGTTGCTTTACTTCCAAATTACAATATTTTTGATGATTTTGAGCTCGCGTACATCACAATTTCAGGGTTACGAAAAAAACATACCCTTTTTCCATATTTTGCTGTTTTTGACACCCTAATCAATGTACGCGCGTACATCGCCTGTTGGAAAAAAGAGACCCTTTTTACGCGTTTTCTTGTTCACGCATCATATTCACCTTTGAATACAAGTGGCCCCCCGGGTAGTTTTGTTGTGTTACCGTACTTCTAAAGTGTCACAGAATAATGTGTCAAAAGTCTAGAAAAATCAACAATGGGAAACATGTAAAAAATAGCCTCGGGTGTAATTTTTTTCAGGGGCAAAAAGTAAAACAGGTCTAATTGTTTTGAAACCTACACCAACTGATTCATCTGGTCATGAGGATTACCAACAGGTATAGGCGTGTTCACACGGTCGGACGTGAAGGGGAGCGTAACTTTGGTTGGAATAGCGGGTGGCGTAAGTCCTGCCTGATGTGGACCTTTTCCACTCTTTTTTTCCCGAATATTTCCATGCGGTCACTACAGTTGGATAACTTGTACAAAATTCAGTTTTGATTTTTAAACTGTTGAAGCACTCATGGTCTTTGATTTTATGAGAAATAACTTCACCTTATATTCGTCGTTTTAGTGAGAAAGAACTGCAAAGACGTACTAAATTTCATCATTTTAGAAAGATTTTTAGAGGGCGCTCTCAGCTTCACCGCTAATTGCTACATGACTAATTTAGCCACGATCGACTCAGAATTAACTCAGGACATGTATTGTTGAAATTTCAGGACCAGGCACACCAATTACACAAAAATCAATATGTGGATGATATATGGATTTGTTCAACCAGCATGTGCCAAAACAGCGTGGCGCACAAGTGTTTGATATTAATGAGTTGTGTTCATGTAGCTCTTGATTATTCAGGTATTTAAGGTATTTTATGCCACCCTTACTCCTGGCAAGTCCCAGAAGTAGCGGGAGCTGTTGAGACGACAGGCACCAGGCGTAAGTTTGACCTACTTTCGCAGTAAGACCAAGACCCTTTCCTTCAAAAGATTTATTTCCCAAGAAACGGGCCTTGTCTGTACAAATTAAAATTAGTCAGGAAAATGAATTCTTTTCATCATTCAAGAAAATCAAGCTTAAATTGTTTTTATAATGTTCGATAACAATCATCAGCTTTTCCAATTAATTGTTATCATCAGTTATTTTCATGACAAATTATTGAATGACAATTTTTTTCGTCGATTTGTCATTTTTAAGAGCATGGCAAATAATATGACAAACTAAATGACAAATAATGCATTTGTATTTTGTCTTTCTTGTGGAAATGAATAATAACAAACAATAAATTCATAATTCGTCATTTAAATTGTCATACACTAAAATTTAATTTGTTATCCACTAACACTTACCAGCAGTTCTGTCATTCATCAATTTGTCATCAAAATTTAAAAAGGGAAATTTTCTTCTTAGTCATGAAAAATATATCTGTGATGAGAACTTGACCACTTTCCAGGTACCCCACCCGATTGCAACATTTATTTTTTTCTATTTGAAGGACATCAGTACAATTCTCTTTTAATATTCTAAATTTAATTTGATTTCTGACATACCATTTCATCGTGAGCGGTCAATTGTGTGTATTACAGTGGAGTTCCGTACAAAAATTTTCCAGAACCATATATAAACCATATTTACAACCATGGGGTGGGGGGTTAGTTTGTTGTGGCTTTGGTAGTTCTTTCCGATCATCATTGACCTGATGTTTTTATATGTCTAATTTAAATTGTAATTTAGTAACCTTGGTAAGTTGTTTTAAAGATTTAATTGTCCATTTTTTTAACTCAATCAGCCATATACCCTCTTGTCCGAGATTATCCTGAACTGACTCACAAACCTTCTTTGCAGGGTGGACTGCCAATTGCCTGGCGTCGCAGATATCTACCTACCCCTGGATAAACCAATTGGGCCGTGGTCAACTAAAATTGTGCACATTTGTATTTAAATTGCAATTTAGTCATTTGTGTGCGCTGATCACGAACATGCAGCACACTGCACACTGTTGTGCTCCATAGTATAATATTCAACTAAATTGCTTGTGAAATTCTTGTAATATTTTGTTTATTGTTGTATAAACCATCAATGAGTTTTTGTTGTCTTTCCTGAGTGCTATCACAACCACCCAGCTTTTAATTTTGGGAAAAAAACACAACACACAAAAACTCTCACACAAATACAAAAGGATTTACCGATAAAAATGGTACCACCTGTAAAAGGTGTGGCATAAAACCAAATATAATGAATTATGCACATATATGCATAAGTTTGAGGTTTAAAAAGGCAGACTCAGAGCTTCTCCAAAGGGGCACCCCAATTTTCTACGAAACAATGATATCAACACATACTAATGCGTTGAGCTACAACCAAGTACTGTGTGAAGATGAAGCCCTATAAACAGATTCAAATTGTGCATTGCACGGTTACACACCCCTAGCACGAGTTATTAAACTACTACATGAAGTACTTATCACACACACACTGGGACACCAAAAATTAATCACAATCTCTTACTCATACCTTTAAGGCTGCACATTTACAGCCCGACGCAATTGGGCAACAAATGAATGGTCAACTACTGACTCAGTTTGACGACGAGAAAATGGAATAAAATAATTATTTAAAAAACGGCAACAACAACGCTGAAGATCTCACCCCCGATATTTTCTAAAGACTGGTCCAACCAATGCGAGTACCAAATTTTGCAATAGCACAAGAAAGCAAAACCATACAGACATTAATCTACCTTAATAAACGATTAATACAGTCACTATTTTTTTTTCATGAAAAAAACAACACACATGGCGTCGCCTGCCCTTGCAGCCTGCTAATGATAGGTCTCATATTACCACTGACCTTGGCGGGGCGACACACCTGACACATCACGAAATGAGGGACCCAAAGCTGCACCCATAACTCAAGCTGGTTCCACTGAACACAACTCTCAATTTAGGAGGTCAATTTTACGCTTTAGAGGTCATACAGCTTGACCTCACTTAGTCTTTGACCATGGGATGTGACCCCTCACCCCCATCACACATGGATGGATCCACTGCTGCACACGACCCAGCTTTTTGGCACCACGACCTCACTTTTCATTTATAGGGACATTTACATTTACAAACCTATCTTACAACTAATGACCTCACATGACCTTGCCCCCTTGGGGATCTGACCTTTAACCTCATACACAAGAGGGATCCAGTGGGTTTGCTTCAATTTGCTACCATGGGTGCTTTTAATTTCCGTGGAAGCCCGTTGTGGCAAGCACAAAAAAACGTAGGATTACTACGAGGACTTGCATTCCGAAATAACAGTGTCAAATCAGGGTAACACAATAATAAAAGTACCTTAATTAAAGGTACAAATAGTAAACATCTTAACCAAAATGAAGTACGCTTTGCTACTTGGAATCCAGGTCTATCACGGCAAAAAACAAACAAGTGCATTGTGTGATTTCGTCATCAGCAATCAGTTGGATACTTTGCCATCACCGACTCTGGCTACTGGGAGATAGCAAGATGATTAGCCATTGCCGATATCCATAATACTTTACCAAATTATATAGCTTCAGTCATCTTTCTCACCGCCATCATAGAAGAGGCGGAGGTACAGCTGTTCTCGTTAGGGATGGTCTCCATGTGTAAGGATAAATAAACGAGACCTGCGAGTTTAACTCCATAGAATATATGAATGTGTCACAATTCCATCACCTTCTAACCACCTCCTTCCACTCCTTCCAACTTATTCTAAATCTACAAACTTAAGTGACAGAAAAATAAATTCACCTCATCAATGTTTCTAGATGAAATTCCTCCTCTCTTCTTTTGCTACTTTGACAGTTGGTAGCGGCCATTTGCTCCTAACTGGAGACTTAAATGTACATGTTTTTGACGTTGCTGATGACCGTGAGACTCAATCCTTCCTTCCTCAATATCAGATCGCATGACCTGATTTGAAAGAACTAGTTGTTGGCCCAACTCACATCGGGAACCACACTCTGGATCTACTAATAACTTGGAATCAGAGACAATTTTGGTGAGCCATATTTCACCTCATAGTCACTGGCGTCTGACCACTACGCTGTCAAGTGCTTTCATCAAATCAACCGACCTGAACCAATCATTAAAACCATGCAGACGCGGAAACTTTCGCAAACATCAAAAGAGACAGATTCCGCTCTGCTTTACGGGATCTGCACTCTTTTTTTCCCTCAAAGCTGATGTGATTCTCTAGTTTAATGATATAATAACATCTGATCTAGACAGACTTGATGAACATGCTCCACTCGTAAATCGATCTGTAGATCTGCCGCCCTCATGCACCTTGGTACAAAGATGTTCTTCGTGTTGAGAAGGAACGGCGTCGGCTGAAGCGCAGAGTTTCAAAGACTGGGCTCACATTATTCAAAGAGGCTTCAAAGATCATTTGCTCTAAATACAACTCTCTTCTTCTAAAGCCAAGACCGATTATCAATACAACCAGATTCCTACATGTGATCAACGGGACGACCTTTTCCGTGTAGTTCAGTAAGTTAACTTTCTCCAGAGTGGAAACAAACCCGCTACCTGCGCCATGAATGTTCCAATATCTTGCTGCAGTTTTGCAGAATTTTTCTACAAGAAGAATCAGAAGCTGCGCAATAGTCCTACATGAACTACTACTTAACACTACTGTCCCTCTATGTCGTTCCACTAACAGAGTCATGCAAAGCACCTTCAGCTACTTTTCTACGTGTCTAGAAGAAGAGGTCTGACAATCCATCACATCAGCATCGATCAAGTCCCGCACCTTAGATCCTTTACCAGCTGGTCTCCTAAACTGAGATGTATGTGTTACCAGCATTAACAAGGATTGCCAACTCTTCCTTTTCTTCGGGCGTATTTCCCCCAAGCTCTCAATCATGGCATCTGTCCTCCCCGCTGGCTGAAGAATCTGGCCTTTTTGGACACCAACATCCTCCTCAATTATCGCCCTATATCTATCTACCTTCTCGTAAAGGTGATTGAAAGAGTAGCAGTTAATCAGTTGCATACTTCCTCCATCGATATTACTACATGTTCCGATGCAATCGGCAAACCGGCAATATCACAGTACCTAGAACTGCTCTGTTACGTGTGCAGAATGACATTCTTGACTTGCTCTTGACAAACATAAAGAGGCTGTACTAGTGTTACTGGACATCAGCGCCGCCTTCGACACCAGAGACCACAAACAGCTCCTAACCCGTCTAACTGAACTGTATAAGATTACTTGGAAAAGCACTAATTGGTTCTCGTCATAACCTAGATGGCCGACTCATCTATAACAGTCAGAGTGCTTCATCAGAATCCTGTGGCGGTAGATTGTGGAGTCCTCACAGGGCTTCGGTTCCTGGACCGATTGACTTCATCTGTTCAGTTGCCCCACTACAAAATATCATCACTGCCCATGGTAGTCAATTTGTTGTTTACTCTGGATGACACCCAGCTTCTACCTGACTTTCCCAACCCCGATCGCGAAGCAGCCATAAAAAGACTGAAACATGCATTGCAGACACTCAATCCTGGTGTAAATCACAAGCTGAATATTAACATGACCAAGAAGCCGGAGATGTTTTACTTTCGCTCTCATTTTTAGTTAGATCGGCTAGCCACTCTCAGCCAACTATGATCAATGGGCCTTGTGTTTATACATCCGTCAGCTGAAGCACGAAACATCGGTGTCATCTTAGACTCATTACTAAGAATGATCATCATGTTAACAGCTTATGTAAAGCTCCTTGGCTCTCAATAACGAAAATTGGGCAGTTTCGACAGTACCTTGATGAAAAACTACCATCAGATTGTTACATCTAGGCTGGATTCCTGCAATTTTGTCTTTTAATGATTATGGCCTTGCCAGAACGAGAATCGACCCAAGGTGTCAGCGAGTAAAATGCAGCTTGCCCGTCTTGTCATTAAAATCGTCACGAGACCATATCACACCAGCTCTCTACCAACTACAATTGCTTCCAATTAACAGAGGGCAGTTTTTAAATTCTTAACTTCTCACCTATACGGCCATCCACAAGGCCACAGAATGTCACCTGCCTATATCTCTGAGCTCATCCAGCTGTATTCACCACCGAGAACCTGAGATCATCTTCTGCTCCCAGCTGAGTAAATCAGCCAACTCATAAACAAAATTTTTCTATAAGTGATAGTCTTTTGCTTACACCTGCAACACATTTGGGGAATAAACTCCCTAACATTAATCCGCTTAGCTCAGTCAGCAACTATTTTCAAGTCCCGTCTCACTTATTTACACAACATTTTGGCCCCTGATATGTATCCTGTTGCTGAGGCAGTCAATTCCCCCATAATTATAATTCTGTGATTTTTGTTTGTTTTCCTTTCTTTGTCTTATTCTCTACCTTCATCCAATCCGGTTTGCCTAGGATAGTTGTTTTTCACTCAGTTAGGTAGGGTTGGGGCATCTTGAATCCAGGAAAGATCAGACTTAACCGATGTCGCTGTGGGGGTACACATACACAACAGCAGATCCTCACAGCTGACGATTCAGGTGTCTCCCCCCATAATGTTCTTGGTATGGGAGGCAACGGGTTGTCTTTCTCTTCTATCTTTTGGTCACAATTATATATATGTTTGAATTTCTACTTAAATTAAGTATTTTTGAAGTGTGGTAATTAATGTATATCATTGTTGTTTTTAACATTAGAATTTTAAGCATTTTTTTGTATTTGTCGTATTGATTATTTTTGTATATTGCTCCTTTCTATGTGAAGCGCCTAGAGGCCTCAGCATTAGGCGCTATATCAAGACTGTTTATTATTATTATTTATTTAGCCTTTAGCACATCATAATGGGACATACATTAAAATATTTTACAGATGAGATGAGAAACAGCAAGGTTTCTCTGGTACTAACATCTCAGGTTTGACGTTGTGAAAGAATGAGTCCGGTACTGAGGCTCGGATAGTGCATCTTTAAGTGATCCAGGGCACTCGTTGTGCCAAGGGGGTTGGGGAGTCCATGGTACCCCCCCGAACTGACACCACTTTTACGAAGAAACTTGCACGAAATACATGTAAAGGATCACGAGACAACACCAAATCGGTAATAAAAATGTAATTTTATTATTGGGCTTACACAAAAAAAAAAAAAATGAGCCAAAAATACGGAGATGCTAATGAGTCTGCACTTTTGACATCATTAATTTGAAGATTAACTTTTGATATCTATAAAAGAGCTTATATGAACACAAAACTTGCTATTTTATGTAATTCTCATCGTACAATTTGGGGGGGGGGGGGGGAGGGGGGAAGATTAACTTTTGATATACTCAGAGGCGGACGATAGTCAATCCGCCGTGGAAAAAATGACTTGACCGGCCCATGAGCATATTATGAACCCATAGTTCCTACATGTATAACCCCCCAAAAAATACAACATTTTTTTTTTATAAACCAACAAAACATTAGTAATTCCGCGGTTCTTCTCCGCTTTCGCGCATGCATGGGCCGCCTCGACCACTACCTGAATATCAAGTTTCATCAGAATCCGACATTGTGTTACAGCAGCGATTAATGTTACCAGCCAATAAGAACGATATAATATTAGCCATTAATATCTACATTTAGCAATGCGAGATTGAGGGTAATACCGGGGTCCAATAATACCAACATACCAAGTCTCATCAAATTAAGACATTGGGGCTTATGGCAGAAGTTGACCGTTTATAGTTATTAGCCACTTAGACAAAAATGCAAACAAGTCATTAATATGCAAAATTGTAGGAACATAGATTGCATGGAATACTAATGTGTCCAGTTTATTGAAATTGGGGTTCTGATAGAGGTTCACCTTCTTTTAGTTGAGCTTATTATAATTGCACAAGGCAACCACGTAATGATTTTATCCTCAATTTTGAGGTCAACTCGCTCAGAAGTTGGGATGTTGAAGCAAAAAGTGTGTATCAAATGGTCCATGGATCTAAATCAAATGATTTCATCCAAATTGGCTTTAAGAGTTTTTTTCGTGCTTCGTGCGCATTGTTTTCTAAAAGCCGGTGCCACGATTTTCATCTACCAACTCTCGACGGCCCTGATCCCTGATTTTTAATTAAGGGGGGGGGTTTGTGATTATTAGGTGGCAACCTCCTCTTTTCTGGCACAAAAGGTTCGGGCTTCAGCAAGATAGTAGATCAATTCAAGTGGTTTCAACACAATATCGAGCTGGAATCTCAGCCCTGCCATACATCATGGGGTACCCAGTGTGCACAGTTCTTTGTCCTAAATAGGGGCTGCGACCGGATGGTGCCATTTAAAGGCACTGGGTCACTGGTATGAATTCAGTTCCTCTATGGTGGTATAGTCTAAAGGAATAAAGTAAACTTTATTCCGCATAACACATTGTTTAGACTGACTAAAATTATCAGCGTCACCAAGTGACCCATGGAAATTCGCTTGCGGGCACGTCAGGAGAATTCTTTTTTGTCCCGAATCATGTTCCAGGACCATGACCAGTATTATTATCTCATAAGGCAGCTATTCAATATTTTTTTACTTCAATCCACAACTTGATGTTTTTATGATTCCAATCTCCAACTCTAAAATACAAATAAAATCATAAACTAAATTTTTTCCTGAGTGGAATCGGGAACCCACGACCTTTAGAAAAACAAGACGAGCCGACCACAGACACACGCCCCGCAATCCGAGCCGGCAGGAAGTCGTTCTTTTGTAATACTTCAATAAAACTTAACGGAAAAAAGCGCACACATAATAATGAATAGCGCCCCTATGAGACGAGTTGAAAATATATGCTCCTGGAGCATGATTTTCGGGTCAAATCTCCAAGATCATTCGCTACGCCCAAACAAAGGCCTCACAATTTCCCCCAATAAAAAAGTATTGAAATAGGGAATTCAAAAGATTGTTTAAAGTAAACTTGTTAGATAGAGAAGGTACAGTCGTCCAACTCTTCAAACCCTGCAATCAATCTCTTGGCAGTATACGGGGCTGACACCCGGACACAACCCCTTGTAAATTTATTAGATATCGATGAAATCCAGCACAATCGTAAAAGGGCTTCAGACCCATATCAAAAGTTCAGCTTCGTTGGCTCCAAGGAGTTGCTGCCGGCACAACATTAATTTATTTTACCGGCCCCCTGAAAAACAGTTGAAAATTGCTCATCTGATTACATAATTATATTTACCAACATTTTTTGGTTTTTTTTTCGCATTCATCTTTTTTTTCTTTTCCTCCTCTTTTTACTCAATCGGCCCAAGTGGCCCATTCCAAGCGCCCATGTGAAAAGCCACATCAGGTCTATGGTCAGTCCGCCTATGGATATACTCTAAAAGAGCTATTATGACACAAACTTGCCTTATTTTATGAAATCCTATTTTGATGGGTGTTTGCAAATTATATGCCATTTTGCAAGGTAGTGGTAAATGGATCTAGATAAGGACTTAATTCTTTTTAATTAATAATTGTTACTGTACATTGAGTGAGCACATTCCTAGTAAAACTATTTGTATAACAGTTTGATATTTCAGACGATTTCCGCTGGTGCCCAAGGGGGGAGGGGTCCATGGGACACTATTTAAAGGTGCAAGAATTATTTCACATGACTGTCCCTAAAAAGTGTAAGCTTCTATTTTTGCACAAATGTAAAGCTTTCTATGAAAAACTATTCCATGTGAAAGGATTAAGCTGAGAATTATTTCTTTGGTACAAAAATTATAGGATCAAAATAATACTCTAA
>JAMKCH010014529.1:0-26232 GCA_023653785.1 Ophioderma brevispina
CCTATATAAATATAATATCCTCAGCAGTAATTAAACTACGGATGTAAATAACAGACTTACGTGAAAGAAACAACTTGCCGTACGTTCATGTGCTATTTCACTTTTACTGCAGGAAAGTCGTTATAACCATTAATGAACGTCACGCTATGATTTATACGACGTTCTTGCACTAACGGAGAAAACGGTGTGAGCATAGGGTTGGGTAAACATTTTGCGTCCCCGCACTTTGCCTACCCGACTCAGAAATTCAGCAGCCTTTACGGAATAAAAGTCATGGGATACTCTACTTTATTCCGTTACGTCGGCTGATTCTGAGTTTGGCGTCCTGCAAAAGTGAGGTCACAATCGTCAGGGGGCACACGTCATCCGGTTGCTATTACTTCAAGTAGGTTTGCAATTTGGTTGTTCACTTTCATGTGTTCAATAACACAACAAGATAACTTCCCACTTGTTGTCTAATTCCCAGTCTTTTTTTAACTGGAGTAGGTGCGCTTTTTTCAAATGGCCGCCAAATGACATTATTTCAAAGAATCGTTTTAAAGAAATTCCATGTCATGTTAATTAAGATTCTTTGGTGCCTAAATTGGTCTTTTTGTTATTCTCTAATCGTCGCCCCATCACAACTGTCTTCTTCTGACGAATGTTTTCGAGAAAATCGCCATTGACATTCTAACCGGGAGATTCATGTTTTTACTATATGGAATTAACAGTACAATTTACTTTTTAATTCTGCGTATTAGAAAACATTCTGAAGTTTAAGGTTTTAACCTTGCTGAAGTTTTGAAGTTGCAATTGTATTCCTGATATAAAGCTCAAAGTCATCAGTCTGTAAGGTGAAACGCAAAAAAGTCGTATTCCCTCACATAACGCTAAGTTCAAGGGGATCACACCGTTTTAATATTTCATGCGTTCAAATGAGATCACTATGGAAACAGCGAAATGTTCACGCACGAGGCAGATAAAACGCACCTAGATCTGTATGTGAAAAACGTAAACAGCTTGTTTTATTACACGAACACGTTTCATTTACTCCCTATTGAAATTACGTTAAAATGACCCATAGACAGTATGTGAAATCGCGATATGCAGTTTTGGGCTTATTGATCAAAATTCATAATTAGTATCTCACTAATTAAGTCACTTTCATGATTTGTAAACTTTGTGGCATATCTAACCTTCGCATTCATTTGCAGTCAAACGATCTTTTATAGTGAAATTTAATTTACATACCAGTAAAATAGCCTGTACGCAACATTACATAACATTAATAATGAAGGTCATGGGTCTTGTCCCTGAACGATTTTTATATTAGTTACAGTGGACTTTACTCAACGACACGGAGTCGCTTTGCCAAAATTATTTGATTTACAAAAACTTGTTTTAGACTTGTATTCATTTCACGTGATGTCAATGTAAAATACAGTTGGCACAAAAGTTCTCGTATGTTTTCGATAATTCATTGTTCCATTCCGATAATTTTTAAAGTTTCCGGAAGTACATTTTGTTTTGCCTCGGTCTTGCTCTTTCATTTAAAGCAATATTAGCATATTTTTGAAGACGCCACCTCAATTTTCAAAATTTGATTTTTTTTGCCACAGCTAATGTTGGTAATTGTCTAGAAACTACAACCTGCGCACGAGAATGCTCAAAAATGCGTATTTATCATAACATGAGCGATTTTTGTAATTAGAATTGGATCCTAGATTGTACTTAAACGGCTCCCCGTACTTGGGTCCAGAGTAGCCCAATGAATTTCAAATTTAATATTCATGAAACTGCAAGCGTGGACCTGAAAATGCAGAACTCATTTGGCCTAAAACAAAGTATTTCAAAGTACTACTTGATTGCTTTTTCACAAACCCCACAATTCCAAATCAACCGCGATGTCAGACATCCCCTGAATCGGGAATCGCCCGACTACAGCGGGCATAGTTTATGGCAAGGGACGTCGACATGTTGTCAAAATTAGTGCTAACACCTTTTTGCAAAACTGCAAAAAAAGAAAAGAAACAGGCGCCAATTCAAACCCATGCAATATACAAACTGCTTGGTGCCAAGTCCTAGATTTTGATCAAGTCTAGGTATTTGTGCACGCGGTGATTATCCTAGCCGCACGCAGACAATTTCACCGTAAGACTAGGAATGTTCAGGGAGATTCGTACGTAAGTATCGTAAAACTTCCGTTTTTCATATTTCCTTCACACTTATGAAGCCTTGAATTTAATGTTATCAATCTACAATAATCAAAAACGGAACCTAGTCAACCACATTTATCGCTATATTGGTGGAATTGAAAGCAGGAGAGGAAAGGATAGAAACCACATCGAGTCAAAATTTCGTTGTGCTATGTGGCGTCGTGAATCGTCGTTTATTGCATGTACATGTATTTTGCATTGAAAATCGCCATTTTTTGTAACATATGAGTCATCACTTCCAGCGGAATTCCAAAAATTGGCTAACAATCTATCATCTGTAGTTTTATCTTCATGGTACATTATAGAGGAGATCGAATTACACAAAAATGTTCATGTTGAAGAGTCAGGACTTCCGTGAAGAAGGTAAAAAATAATAACAATAAATATGAAAAATACAGATTATCAATGGTAATTAGCTGTAATTAATGCACATCAGCCACTATCAATCATTTTTCCCAATGGTATTAAATCATAACCCCACTGTTCCAAGGAAGTGTTAACGGCAGAGCTGGAAATGCTCACTTTATGTCCGTCCATGATTAAATAGTGCCACCTCAAGAAAATGACCTCTAACTTGATTTGCCTGAACCAATAAAACAACTAATAGATGAGCGTAGATACGTACATGGCGCTATTTCCCGGCTATTTCATATTGGAAGGCCGTTTCCAGCAGCCCTTGAATTATTATCTAGTTACAAAATTCCTTCGTTTGCAACACATAGACATTGTAGAGCTTAACCATTCACAGGTATAGTTTACTAGCCAGTTACCAATGCAACCATGTAAAAATCTCAAATATTTTGAAAAATTGGGGGCGCTCTTCAAAAAAAATGTGCTAATATTGCTTTAACATGTTCACCACTGGTGAGTGCCAAATTGTGTAAAACGTTTTTCTATGGAGTGTGAACTGCGCACTATGATGAGATTGCGATTTATTCCGTATTGAAATACGTGTTTACACAATTTGGCACTCGACGACCCTCTGTTTAACATCTCGTTTATAAAAATGGCTGAGATTAACGCCCGAAAGACGGAAAACCCACCAAACCAAAAGTTGCACTTTTTTGAGTTTTCAGTTGTTACTGCAAGAATACGTGTGTATTGATTTCACACAAAGAGGGTTTCCGACTGAATGGACGAGAAAGCCTATTTCCATATCGATTGCAGTGGTCCCGTGTTCGTGTCGCAGTACCCTGCAATGGCCATTGAAAAACTCCATATTGTGCAACCTTGTTTGGGGGTTTGCGTATTTCGGGCGTTCTGTCTCAGCCATTTTAAAGGTTTTTTTTTTACAAGCAAGGTGTTAAATGAAAGAAGAAGACCTAGGCAATACCGTATAATGTATATTTTGAAAACTTTCAAAATTATCGGACATTTTGTGCCAACTGTAATTCAAGACCTCAGTTTTGACAAAATTAGAGGGCGCCCTATATGTACAATGTGCCAGCGTCCCTTTAGCCAAAATTTAATAATTCAAAGATATGTTATTAGGGTTGCTACTAAGTTAAAAGACTGTGCAATTTTTCCTAAAAGAATGGCATTTAGCATGGATCTTTTACGTACCTCAAAGTTTATTTTAAGATTGGGACGCATTTTGATTAGACAGGGGTCAAAGTACTCAGTTATTTGAATCTAGTTAAAGAGACACTGACTGGCACATTTGAAAAATAGTGCGCCCTCAAGATTTTTCAAAATCGATATTTTTTTTTTTTTTTTTTTTTAAAACCTTGGTATAGACACCTCATTTGTGCTTTTAGACCAAATGGTTGAGGAGTTATGATCCATTATATGCCTTATAAAGGTCATTGACCTTTGACCTTGAATATCTGACCAACGCAGCAGCCAGAAGGCCGGACAAATTTTTTCGTAATAATTCACATATAGCCCTACGAGAATATACAAAATGTCCTTTTATTAGAATTTTTTCAAGGTTGAATCGCATATGGCCTCTACTACTAGGCAATACCGTATAATGTATATTTTGAAAACTTTCAACATTATCGGACATTTTGTGCCAACTGTAATTCAAGACCTCAGTTTTGACAAAATTAATGGGCGCCCTATATGTACAATGTGCCAGCGTCCCTTTAGCCAAAATTTAATAATTCAAAGATATGTTATTAGGGTTGCTACTAAGTTAAAAGACTGTGCAATTTTTCCTAAAAGAATGGCATTTAGCATGGATCTTTCCGTACCTCAAAGTTTATTTTAAGATTGGGACGCATTTTGATTAGACAGGGGTCAAAGTACTCAGTTATTTGAATCTAGTTGAAGAGACACTGACTGGCACATTTGAAAAATAGTGCGCCCTCAAGATTTTTCAAAATCGATATTTTTTGCATGGTTGTAAAGCTTTTATATACATTAGCCCTCACCTGAAATAATTAAGACCAAATCAGCGTCCTTATGGGTAAACAGAACGCTGGCGACATTAATTCAGCAGACGTCGGAAGTGGCGTTTGATACAAGAAAACGCACGCCGTATGCATGTTTCCTCTGGTCACAAGGATTCAGAACGTCGAATGTCAACGCCAATGACCTCTACTTGGGATCAAAATAGAATAATACACAGGGTTAGGCCCCGGACATTTGTTTCATAGCCGCCATATTGGATTTTTAACTGAAATGCAATAATATTCCTAGATTTACCGCTTTTTTAAAACAAGGGACAATTTTGTCTTCAATTTTTTAAGTCTATAAGTAATTGTTATACAATTATCTTTCATATAAGACATGTTACTTGCATGGCTTCAACATAGTTATCTTTTTTCTACCATATTTGTAACTACCTGTATATACATCACAATTCATGGCCGCCATATTGGATTTTTCAGCTGACTTTCCGTCAATTCCCTAGTTTTCTGCATTTTTAAAGCGAGGGGCAATTTTTTCTTCAATTTTTGAAGTTTTAAAACAATTATTATACAATTATCTTTCAAATAAGGCATGCTAATTACATGGCTTCAACTTAATAATCTTTTTCTGTCGATACTGATACAAATGTTTTTTTTTTTTTTTTTTTTTGAAATAATTAAGACCAAATCAGCGTCCTTATGGGTAAACAGAACGCTGGCGACATTAATTCAGCAGACGTCGGAAGTGGCGTTTGATACAAGAAAACGCACGCCGTATGCATGTTTCCTCTGGTCCCCCAGGATTCAGAACGTCGAATGTCAACGCCAATGACCTCTACTTGGGATCAAAATAGAATAATAACTTCAATTTCACTCAAAACAGTATCAAATTTTCCGTCTTTCCCTAACAATATTCAAAATAGTTTAACACATGTAGAATAAAATGTGTTGTCATTACGTATTACAGTGCATTGCTTCTATACTTAATCGAAAACTATCTATCACAGATAGGTCAAACTAAAACTTTTTCCCGAATCCTTGCCCGAGCAATACAGTGATAGAGTAAAACAACTTTGTATTTTTACCCCCGTGTAATACTTTATTGACTCCTCTAGGAGTTATCAGAGATCATAATCTAAATGCATCCCAATCTCAAATGAAATTTGAGGTGTACAAAATGTCCATGCGTAATGTCATTATTTTATGGAAATTGCACAATAGTAAATCAAATCAGAAGTTAACATCAACAATATAATTATTAGGCCATGAGGCCAAAGCGAAAAAGATGCTCGGATAAGGACCAAGGTGGCGCACCCCTGGGAAGTACATAATTCTTCCGAAATAATTTTCCTAAAATTATAGAAATCAGTTCTACGTGTATTCTCACTTCTAGTATGTGCACATTCTCGAGAAAATGAATTAAATGTCATCTCAATTTATGCACTGAATATCAGTGACCAGTGACTACGGGATGTGTACCATGATTCATTGACTCCAGCAAATAATGGGGGCTATTGATAAGTAAATGCGCGCGGTATGTAGAAGACCAAACACTTCACAGTATCCTTTTTCATCTTGAACTGCAGAGTCATTGTTATTATCCATGCAACTGAAACGATTGCAGGTGCTATACCATCACCCCGATTAAGATTAAGCTATTTTTCATGACGTACGCGTGGAACACAAATTACCCGTCCTCTTTCACGAATAAATAAAGTTAGAGGTTCTACTGTGTGTTTAATTTTCTTTGACCCTATATTTCATCCTTTATTCGAAAGGGAAACGAAGGTGAACAAAGCTCATGAGAAAAAAATTGCTTGGCAAACTGTGACCTAACATCTTTGTGCAGAACCAAACCCGTAGCTTGCCGCGTAACCCCATTTCTATGCACGTGTGGTCTAGTGGAAAAGCGCAGGACTCATGATCAGTAGGTTGTGAGTTCGAGCCCCGCCGAGGCCAACGTGTTGTATCCCTGGGCAAGACACTTTATCTCGCTTGTCTCACTTCACCCAGGTGTAAATGGGGAGCTGTTAGTGGTAGTCGAATTTTCAATATGTGAAAATGTGATATATCCTAATGACGGCGGAATAAATGCAAAGCGCTTTGAAACGTTGTGTAAAGCGCTATATAAATACTTGCATTTATTTATTTTTTTATTTATTTCATAGCAGAAATCGAAAATCATTCACCTATATGAAATGCAGGGGAACCGGTGCCGAACAAACTTTTAGTTGAATAGAAAAGCGGTCCAATATTAATATGGTTAAGTTATGGGTGCTGGTTCTGCACCAAGATGTTAGGTCATGGCTTGCCAATCAAACTTCTTTCATGATTTTTGCTCATCGTCGTTTTCTTTTTGAATAAATTATGAAATATACGATCAAAGTTATTAAACTCCCAGCAGATGTTTGAGTTTTATTTTCTTCGTGAATGAGGCTGTAGCTCAATCTAAACCGGGCGGTGAAAACAATTCAAAAGCTTTTAACGTCATGAACAATAACAATGGTTTTGCAGTCCCAGAGAATCTGAAGTCCGTTGTCCTATTCATAACGGGCGGATTTCCTTATCAATAGCACCATTATTTGCTGGAGTCATGGAACGTGGTGTACATCTCTTGGTCACTCTTCTTCTTCTTAGCGTATCCACAAGTCATTGGTAATGGCTTGTGGTGGTGTCAGGATTTATTCAAGGAGGCGGTACTGCAAGGTACGTTAAGCTGTGAATTTCAATTTTGAATTTCCCTCTAATCATTGTGTGTTGCCTTCAATTGCCGCTAGCGACCGCAGACGGCCGCAACCACAGACCACAACCCTCATTTCTTTGACGTTTCCATGCCGAGCGAGGCCATCTGTGTTCTATTTCATATGTTGTTAAGTTGTTTTTCGTCCCTTCTGTAGTCGTTTTGAGGTGTCACAATTACGTTGGTAGTCGTTGTCAACGCCGACCATTGACGTCAAAAAACGGCAAGTGAAGAATGGTTTTTTTTTTTTTTTTTTTTGTCCGTTGTCCTATTCATAACGGGCGGATTTCCTTATCAATAGCACCATTATTTGCTGGAGTCATGGAACGTGGTGTCACTCTTCTTCTTCTTAGCGTATCCACAAGTCATTGGTAATGGCTTGTGGTGGTGTCAGGATTTATTCAACTAAGTGTGTTGATCCGGGGCCGCGTGTATCCATGATACGGACGCTCCTAACATGGCCCGCTATTTGAGGCTGGGGCGGATTGGGAACAGTCTTATTTGACACTGACTGCGATGTAACGTCCCCTCCGAAGGACGGGATGCTTTCATGATCCATTTGCCCAATTCCAAGTGAACCATGGAGGAGAGCGGTATTCTGTATTTAATCAATAGCTGGTATACAGATCAAATCCAGAATTTATAGTACCCGAATAAATCCCAGCAAGTGCCACGACCCCACCGGGATTCGAACCCGGGAATTTGTGTTGGTAAATTTGCGCCAAGGGCAAGCACCCTAACCGCTAGGCCACGCTCTCCCACGCTCTTGGTCACTGATATTCAGGGAAAAAAGGAGATGACATTTAATTCATTTTCACGAAAATGTGCACATACTAGAAGTGAGAACACGCGTAGAACTGATTTTGATAATTTTAGACAATTTATTTTAGCAAAATTATGTACTTGTAAGGGGTGCGTCACCTTTGTAAATGCTCTTGCCCGCTAGCCTATATGTCCTCATGTGATAATTTTCTACTCAAAATGGTACAGAGGGCGCATATCACGTGAAACACACTACAAAAATCGCAAGATTGGCATTCCATTAAGACACTAATACAGAAATAATTGTAATTACAAAAATAAAAATATAACAATAATAACATAAAAGCCTGAAAAATATTTCTGAGATGGTGATTCATTTATGAAGCTCAAAACAGTTTAAAGCTTGGCACACACACACTATGACAAATGGGGAGGCGGTACTGCAAGGTACGTTAAGCTGTGAATTTCAATTTTGAATTTCCCTCTAATCATTGTGTGTTGCCTTCAATTGCCGCTAGCGACCGCAGACGGCCGCAACCACAGACCACAACCCTCATTTCTTTGACGTTTCCATGCCGAGCGAGGCCATCTGCGTTCTATTTCATATGTTGTTAAGTTGTTTTTCGTCCCTTCTGTAGTCGTTTTGAGGTGTCACAATTACGTTGGTAGTCGTTGTCAACGCCGACCATTGACGTCAAAAAACGGCAAGTGAAGAATGGGAATGCCAAAGTCCTGATAAATACACTGATATTACTTTGTTCGTGTAATTACAAGTATGTGTCCTCTGTTGTGGGTGAGCTGGCAACTTCTTCGTCAGAACCAATATTGAATGAGATACGACTCCCACTCTTCTTTCTTCGTCTCCATCTATTCCAATTGAGGGCTTTCTTGAATGCCTCTCTGTACCTAAAAATAAATAAGCACTGCATAATTTAATATAGTGGATTTATTTGATAACGGGACGTTCGTCCCTCTATTTGTGTTGCGTGTCAATTATGTGAAAGGGGTGGGTGTAAAGCGGGAGTCAACTCCAATTTAAATCCTTAGTCAAATTACAATACAACATAGAAATCTGCTGAAATTCCACCGCAAGACCGAATTCTTGGAAGACCGAACTAAACCAATCCTAATCATGAAGATTTTTATTAAGTCGCACTTGCGTATTAATATAGGGTTTTCCACTTTATAAAATTTTGCGTTCTATTTCATATGTCGTTAATTTGTTTTTCGTCCCAAGAAAACTGAAATGTGTGTTTCTTTAACTACATTATATTAAACATTTGTTTTCATACAATTTCGTCAAAATTAATTTCATCGTATGCATGGCCCATCATCTGAATGTAAAAAGCAATTTCGTCTTTGGTCATATAATTTCACTTTTAGATCAGTATATTTCGTCTCATGTACTGTATGCATAAGCCATGACTAAAAGCTAGGCCTATAACATCAGCAACATTTGTCATAATTTTTTGTCTTTTTCATTGTTTATATACCAATTGACACACATACAGAAGATTAAAGGGATTTATTGGTATGAATCTATCGGCACATGAAATATTTTCATGGTCATTGGAGTATTCCTTGCGAAGAAAACACCGTTTTCATGCTTAGTTTTCGTTGCAGTAGACATCTTTTCATGCTTAATTTTCGTAGCAGTATACGAGCTAAGGAAAAAGCCGTCATGTTATTATTTACGCTATCCATTTGCCACAAGTCGTGTTTAGTTTTTCACACAACCAACCGATCGATGTTCGGTGGTGAGTCAAGCTCTGACCCGTACGAAAGACGACCGCGTTAATTTTAACATTGATATTAAAAATACAGCTTAATTCAACGTTTTTCCTTTAAATTATATAAATCTATCAAAAGTGGCATACATTTTTGTGTAAATTTTAGAAAATAAGCGTGGGATTCTTGAGGAATACAGTTTTTAAAATAAAATCATGAACTCTTCAGCATACGAAGAAGCATTACTCGGTGCATTGAAAGGTACGTAGATTGCTGAACCGCGCATTAGTGGCTTTTGAATATGACCTTATAGCTCCTTATTACCAGTTGAGCGATCCATCTTTTCCTTTGTTTATCGCCATTTCGTTTTGCATCAACTTAAAATAAATAGTGAAATAAAATATCACAAATATATTCAAATGCTGTAATGTAAATGTAACTAAGGGTATTACTGGACATCGGTTTCCCAAGAGAGACTCGGAGCAGGCTCGACCCCTATTCAAATGTCCAATTTTTCATGGATTGTTGGTGTTTACGCCAACTGAAACCTTTGTTAATCACAAATGATATCTAAAATACCACTCTTTACATTTTCCAAATCATTGAGTTTTTAAAACGTGCATTTTTTTGCAATAAAAATTTCCAAACGAACTTCGCTCTTATCCTTTGTGTGCTCACCGAAGTTTACAAGGATGAGGCTTGTGGCAGACTGACTGAAGTCACGTGATATATTTTCGCTGGCTTCTGTTTCGGTATTGCGTGCGGCGTTGTAAATATGGTACATGGAATAAAGAAAAATGAAAGAAAAATGAAAAATGTTTTAAACTAACTGGGAAACCTCTAGTTAAAAAAATATAAGACCACGTTTAGTCTGGAAAAAGGATTTTCATTTTAATTTGGGAGAGGATGAGGATTGTTTTCGTTCTATCTTTCTTTGCTTCTGAATGTGGAGTGGGTTATCTTTCTTTGGGGGAAGGAAAACGTATTTTCTATCGGTTTGGGTAAAGGCTGAGGGCTTTCTTCCTTTTTTCATTTCATTTTTAAAAATATAAGGGCATTGCTTTTACCTACGTATAATCACAAAACCATCCTTGGAACCTAACCGCATTGGATGTGTACACCTGGTTATTTCAATAGGTCACCACGGTAATCCGGGTATTTTATTCATCTGCCATTGATAACAAAGTATTAAAAAGTAGCAAACAGTTGCATTCGTAGTTTAGCGTAAGAGATATGCTGTTTTGATTTATCAAACCAGTTACAATTGGCAAAAGTTTCATGACCTAAGTTGCATATGTAATCAACGGGTTATATTTTGGGTCATTTCAGTATGGTCCATAGTCTATCTTTGTCACCTGAGTTGTGCTCTGTTTTGCAACTGATTGTCAGCGGAATTTGTCCAGTGGCGACTTATCTGTAATTAGTGCGTCTGATGACAATGGGAGATGTTTATCTGATTATACTTCTCATTTTCTTCGTTTTGATATTGCGCAATAGATTTAATTTATAAAATATTTTTCTTTTGAATTTTGTTTCTCTTGGCAAATCTTAATTAAAATTATGTTTTATTACATAAGTAGTCATTGGTAATTGATTAAAGTACTATTCCTATGCATGACAATATTGTATTTTTGAAAACAAAAATTATAACATCCAAGCATAACAAAAGAAAAATCATTTTAAGGCGTAATACGGTACAGGCGGTATATCGCTTTCTTTATCACTGAAAACAATTTATATATATACATATTTATATATTATTAGTATAAAAGTATTATTTACACTTAATTAGTTATTAAGTAGATGCTAAAATATGTATAATATATGCAAAGTTGTAGGCTTTCATCCTGTGCAAAAAATCGATTTCATTTAAGAATTTACGACTTTGCTACACTATAACTTGAAAAAAATGTATCTGTGCAGTTACAGCATTGCTGCGTTCACAACATTTTCAAGTCTCTAATGCAACATAGTAGCATCTACGGTGTCCTACTCGATTACAACATTATATTTTTCTCTATTTCGGAGAATGGGCCATCACCAACATACTTAAATTCCAAAATTTCATTTGAATCCGACATACCATTTCAATGTGAGCTGTAATTGTGTGTATTACAATAGTCCTTAAAGTACTCTACGAACTATTTTTTGGTTACTGTAAACAAACCATACTTTAGCCTGTAGCATCATAACAGGAAAGAAGTCAGTCAAAATATTTTGCAGATGAGATGAGAAAAATACAAGGCTTCTAATGGTACCAAAATCTCAGGTTTGATGGTGTGAAAGGTGAGGTTGAGCCTGAGGATCTGTTGGTGCCCCTTTAATTGGTTGATTTAAATAGAGTGAATATGTGTGTGTTTGCATATGTGTGTGTGTCACATACGCTCATTGCAATCACGTGTGGGTGTGTACATGTGTGTGTGTGTGGGGGGGGGGATTCGCTCCTTGCAATCGTGTGTGTGTGTGTGCGGGGGGCTGTGTGTGTATTTGTGTAACTGTTAATTTTGTGAGTGGAAAATGTATGATGGCCACTAGATCATATTCACCTTGAGCTCATAACATTATAGATGACAGGATTGACAACAGAATTAAGATATACCAAAGTAGCAGCAATCCATGTCCAAATCAGATATTGACGATAATCTAAAACAGGATCATCTCTCACAGCGTCTACAATAGCTCTACCAAAAGCTGTAGTTTGAAAAGGTGCTTGACAGACGAAAAACACGACTCCATTTACAATCAGCATTCTGGCGATACTATTGCGAATTTTAACTGGGTCATTTGGTGATGCGCCTGTGATTTCTCTATCGTCCGCTGCTCGCTTTCCTAAGGTACGTATTATGAGGGTGTATAGGGTACAATTGACAAAAAACGCTATGTAGAATGGTACAATTAGAGTCAAAGAACTAAATATATTAGTCCATTCATATATTGTATTGCATGTTCCGTATACTTCCGGTATATCATAATAGTACTCATCGTCTGGCCATATAATGCAGAGAATTTCAAATATGGCCAGACGAGGAAGGTACGATGCGGCAAAGAGTGCAGATATGAACCATGTTCCGACAGTGAGCTTCAGTGTCCTCCTTTTTCCCTTCAAAGGCATGTGTTTGAGAGGTAGGCAAACGGCGTAAAACCTTTCAATTGCTAAAAGTGTCACTAAAAAGATTGATGCAAAGTAACAGAGGTAGGTTACAAAGCTAATTATGCAACAACCCAAGTTGCTTCCACTGCGTAGCCAGTCGCGTCGTATAGGAGAATAAACGTACTGACTCATCATTTGTCCCGTAGAAACTGTTAAAAAGAACACGTCTGCCAATGCTAGATTAACTAAATAGAAGTTAGTAGATGTATGCATTTCTTTGAGTGAGACAAACACAAAAATGAACAGACTGTTGCTTATAACACCCATGGCCAAAAGCAAAGGTAGAAGTAAGAGAAAGAGCCACTTTTCTTCTGGCATATACAAAAACGCGGCAGCAGCATCTTTGTCAGTTAGGTTTAAGAAATATACACACGTGTCATCCGGTGGTAGAGGAGTACCATTTGACACCATCAGCGGGTCGCTAAGCTCCTGCATTGAAGGCATCTTCACTGTGCTGACGAAAGTCAACGCCGCACTCTAGGTTATTCAAGATGTCTGCTAGCTAAGATGGTTGTTCTTACTGGAACAATGTAAAATAGCAGTATGCTTCAAACGACACAATTTGATATAGAATCTGTTACAAATCTTGACAAACTATTAACAAACAACGAACATCAGCTTAAATATTTTATATGATGAAACACGAGTCTGTGCGACACACGAGTCTCTAGAATTCACAAGTACACCCATTGTATAAATTAGCTGGATGGATTGAATTTACACGAAGGCATTTGAAAGCTTATGTTGGTAACACATCAGGAATTTCGATATCGAGTTACCAGCGCTGATTCCATAGAAGCTGCGTGGCTTGTTTCACAGCATTAAAAGCAGAAGTCAAACATCACGTAATGATTCATTTCCTCCGAAGTGCCTAAGTTATTGTAGTGCAAAACACACGTTGAATTTATCATTCATCGACATGACTTCTCTCGTGATCACTAGAATGTCTGCGTTTCAAGAACTCATTAATCTTAGCATAGATGGCGAATGAATTGTTCCTTTAATTCTAAATACGTTTGAAAGCGGTTTCTTAACAAGTCGATTGGACAGTCTACTTCTTTGGTATTGACACTGGACTTTGAATCTGAAAACATCGAGAGATAAGTAAGCGTAAATATTAATTTGGATATAAATCTACCGAGTTGAAACTATTTTATTCATATTAAAAACCGTCGATAAATCCAGGGCATCTTAGGTTACTAACAAAAGATAAATATACGGTAGTGATTCTCATATTTAGAAATATTTTTAAGCAGTGATGTTTTTCTGAGGTTAAACCCGTGACAGCAATCGCATTCGATTTAGTATTGTAGAGATAACTCTTTGACAAGTTTGTTTTGTGTAGCGCACTTATCACGTCATAACAATAAATATAAGTCATCTCTTATTATTACATTTCATCGAAATATACACATAGAAACACGCATATATACTTGTGTATATATCCCTTACGTCCCTAGAGGGAAAATGGCTACCAACCTGACCGCAAAAAAGGGAGGTGGCGCAATTTGTCTTGTTAGATCTAGAAGCAATTTCACCCTAAACACAAGGCAAAAGGTCCGCTCCGTGAGTTTTGAAAAATGGGGAAAATGGCCTTTAGGTATTTAAAGCAATATTAGCACATTGTTTTGCAGAGCGCCCTCAATGTTTCAAAAATTTTGAGATTCTTACATGGTTGCATTGGTAACGGGCTAGTAAACTATACCTGTGAATGGTTAAGCTCGAAAATGGCTATGTGTCACAAACGAAGGAATTTTGTAATTAGAATAATTAATATCGGGATCCCGATAATAATTCAACGGCTGCTGGAAACGGCCTTTCAATGTGAAATAGCCGGGAAATAGCGCCATGTACATATCTACGCTTATCCATTAGTTGTTTTATTGGTTCAGGCAAGTCAAGTTAGTGGTTATTTTCTTGAGGTGGCACTATTCATCATGGACGGACATAAACGTAGCATTTCCAGCTCCGCCGTTAAGTGCAATCTGGGATCCCAATTTAATTACAAAATCGCTTATTTTATGATAAATACGCATTTTTTAGCATTCTCGTTTGCAGGTATAGTTTTTTCATAGACAATTACCAACATAACTCTGCAAAAATATCAAATTTTGAAAGTTGGGGGCGCTCTCAAAAAAATGTGCTAATATGGCTTTAAGGGATACACACATATAACAGATAGGCTAAGGCCTCAAGGCAGTGTCAGGTTGCTGGAGATCACTTTTCTTTTGGAGAGATATGATCCTGAGATGAAAATGCCTTTGTTTTATGACTGTAGATGTCAAAAGATGTAACAAGTAGTACTGTAGATGTACTGTAACAAGTAGTACTGTAGATGTACTGTAACAAGTCAGCTAGTAATCCGATATTCACATAAGCTTTTATATTATTGATCATCATTATACTGCTGAGTTATCAGCTGTTCTTCTTCTATTGTTTATTTCTTTAACCTTTTTCTCAAAAAGGAAAAAAATTACTTTGTTTTTCAATTATTCGTTATTTTTTAACCATGATATTCATCAGACGTTATTTGTTTTTCCCGAAAGAGTCCAGAGAATCACTTTAAGAAGAAAAAAATAGCGGTCTCAGAATATCATAGATAAATAATGGTCTATGACCACTTTTGTAACTATAATAGACAGTTGAACAAAGAGCACAATGGATAATGATGAAAAAGTGCTAGACGTATATAACGGAGACTGTATTCTTCACACAAGTTACGAATCAGGTATTACCCAAAGGGTTGTTTTGAGTCAATCTCACATCAAAGGGTCATGTGATTCCCATAAAAAGTCGCTATTCTTAACCATAAATCCAGACTTTAATGCTCATTTTAAGCCATAAAGTGTTAGTACTATCTTAAGGAAGTTTTAGCATGATTTTGAAATGTCCTGTGTTCTTAAACTTTTGTAGTGGAGGAGCTAGGACCCCAGGTCACACATCATCGTTTACCCCACCCTCACTACAGAAAAGGTTTGACATCTTTGGTAGTTAAGTAAGGAGCCATGCTATATCAAGGTAGGTAGTACTCTCAATTGTGGTGTCACTTTTTCAATAGGGGCCAATTTAAGTTTCCACAAGTCAAACTTTTCAAATGCTCAAATCATGTTAAATGTAGGCCATATTGTCGGTCTAGTCATAAGGATTTCCAAAAATGTAATGTGTATCTCCTATGACCATGGTTTTGAGTTATATATAAAAATGGCTAAATGGTAAAAAAGGTCAATTTCTATTTGTAACAGGGTCAAAATCGGAAAGTTGCCTCAATTTTGTTGTTTGAAATGATGGAAAGCTGTTCATCTGCTTTAATGAGTCAAAATAAGGAATTTTGTTTACCATCTGCAATGCTTAGTTACCATGTTATGGACAAAATATGGTCATAGGTCACATACCGCAATTGGTTTGACCTTCTTTGACCCTTATCTCCGTAAGTAAGCATTTAAAACATAATACAAACTCTATACCTTTTATGAGTCCTCTTACCTCAGACAATAACTTGCAAGTATTTAAATATAATCAGATTACTTTTAATGTGACCCCTGTACAATCGAGATTGACCTTTTTTAACCATTTTAGCCATTTTATCTTATAACTTCAAACCAATGGTCGTAGGTGGGACAACTATACCTTTTTTGGATCCTTATAATTGAGGACCAATATGGCATACATGATTGGGGCATCTTAAAGTTTTGACCCCTGTGTAAACTAAATTGGCCCCTATTGAAAAGTGATACACAATTTGAGAGTACTACCTACCTAGCATTGATGTAGAGGTCCATACCAACTACCAAAGGTGTCAAACCTTTTCTGTAGTGGGAAGGTAAACGAACTCCTTAAATACGGCCCCTATGATTTCTGCTCCTCCTCTATTGAACACTTTTTAATCCTAGTACTGACTGTGTTTAGTACAGTATCAGTATAGGCACACTGCAATGCTTACGGGATTGGCTAAAAACACCCTCTGGGTATTACCGTAATCCACATGTTTTATTGGGGGTCCTTTCTTGAACTTTTCACTATGAGCTAGTAAATCTCAATTCCCTTGTCACAGTTCAGTAGCTTTTTTCATTCACCAATTATTTATAAAATATACCCCTTGGTTTTGGAGGTATGATTTATGATATACAGATCCACAGTCAGTTTCATGTCAGTATGTACAACGTACAACCACTGAACTGTGGTCCTTGGTGGATGAGCATAAATATGGTAACTCATAGTGTTTTGCTTTGCCTCAAATCCTACAGAAGAGGTGCTAATTACCATTCTTACTACTTGCTTTATGGACGTAAAAAGCTGTAAAAGTTGCCCTATTTCTGGACCACGATGGACATTGATATAACCTCTACTAATGAGCAAGTGTGTTGCTGTATGGAAACACGGTAGGCAGAGAATCCAAGTAGAAGCTAACAACATAAGTTTCATTTGAATCTTCGTTTGGAGGACTAAGCAACAGATGATTGCCTATTTCTTCATCGCCGGTTATGTTAAGTACTAGGTGCGCTTACTTGGGGGAGCCGTAACCATGCTGTGGTGGACTTTTAGTGCTCTTTGTGACAAAAGAAGTCCAACACCTCCGAAGGTGGCGTAAGGTTGTTCTCTCAGTCTAGAACGCAGGATAATGATTCGATGCTCTTGCAAACAAATTATGTCGATTTTCCTTCTGTCCCGTAGCTGGTGTCTATGGCCTATAAAATCATCCTTGTCCGATATCAAAATTATCCTTCCATTTAGCTTTTTGGGGTCAACATGTCCATTCATTATGGAATATGATAATGACTCGGATGACTGAAATAACAGGGGCTTTAACCCTGGTGGCAAAGTGGCTGTGAATCACGAATCCTGTCATTGGCTTAAATGGGTCGCCATTCCTTCACCCATATAGAAAAACATTGGCCCGTTGCAAATAATTGCTCATTTGGAGATACACCTTAACCGCCCCTGAGAGACAGGGATCATGACGGATGTGTCGATTTTTTCCAGCACAGGCGGTCTACCCTGCCAATTAGTTAAGCAACTTCACTATCCATCAGTTTTGCACACAACCTCACAATATATTTACCTAATATTAAATTTTAAAAGCTTCAGTACTCAAACGGAGAGTGGATAAAAAGTACTCACAATGCATGCGTCTCTTTCAAAGGAGTGTGCGTAGAACACTTTTCGCCAGAGCGGGCTAATGCGTTAAAGATGACCAGCGCCGAGTGCAAGCATTAATAATACTTGATAATAATACTGGAATTACGTGATTATCTCGAAGATAAAACAACGGGTTGTGGGACAGAAAGAAGAAATGGGGGGGGAAGCCTTTTCCTTTGCAAAAATAACTTTGGACACCCCTGCCAGTAGATAGATAACACGACGACAACAATATTTCTTAAAGACTGTATATCCCTAACATCCATAGGATTATATGTACCACTAACCTGGCTGCCGTAAGGATCAAAAATTTTTGGTGGACTACTTCTTGCATTGCTCTGGAAAAAAGTGCTTTAAAATGTCTGAAAATGCATAGTTATATTAAGGGAGGGGTATGGGCGTCTGAAGCAAGCAGTGAACTTTGAAGTGATTTTTCTTACATTTTCTAAATAGTGGTATTACAGGTTACACATATTTTGAGCCCATGTCACAACGTTTTAAAGTTAATGTCATTTTTGCTGTGGTTGCCATGGTAACCCGTAGGCCGCGATGGCCAAAACACTAGAACGAACGTAACTAAAGAACTAAACAAGCTACTGGTCGAACTTGGGTGGCAGTGCAGGGGGGGTGGTAAATACGCAGGAACCATGAAGCCGGATTCTTTTTTGATACCGTTGCTGGGCCAAACCGGCAATTCGACAATTCACGTATTTCATGGCGTTAATTTGAATTTGAAAACAATTTTGAAAATCGGGCTTAATGGTTCACTAGCCCTATATGTGTTTGGAAAGTGTGCCAAATTCATGTGCATTAGCATGTAGAGTTTTGTACGTTCGTTTTCGTTTGGTGTTTGCGTATTTTAACGAAACGAGTTATAGAACCTCGAAACATTTAGACAAAATTGAGGGCGCTGTTATGTGGAAATATGGATTTTTTTTTTAAATTTAATTTAAATGAATTATTATTAATTATTAATGAAAGAGTCATCGAAAATAGGTGCAATCATTGTCTTGTAATTAATTTTTAAATATTCTAAATATCGCAGGGTGAGAAAAAACAATAAAATACTCAAAAGCCACTTTACACGGTACATTTATTCACTTTAAATTATGACAAAAATCATTGAGTATTATTTACTTCGACTTCTTAGCCAAAATAAATGCAGTAAATGGCGTATAAATAATATCTTTTAAAATCTCTTAAATATAACCATTTAAATTTTTCACATAAAAAGTATAGGAGACTATGAGTTTTTGGGCAAATTTCGTAGTACACGCTTTCACTTGATCAGCCATATTCGGGAACGAATGTCCGAATTGCGATCGACCCAAAAGCATGTTGAGATTACAAATTAACAATTAAGCCATTGCATTATCGCATTTTCGGAATGGAACATTTTTTTACAAACAAAGTCAGTAACCATACCCCCCCCCCTTAAGAAGTGATGAAATTTCTGATGACATGGTAGACTGTTTTTTTTCTCAAAACTTAAGTAGGCATTGGACAGTGAATTTGGAGTCAATTTACTCCGAGGTCATCAATTTCACATCGATTTGCAACATTATAGATTTCTTGGCGGACTATAGAGGAATCCGGTCATGCCATCGGGCGAGTTTCGGTGATCGTTAACTAAAAAATTTTCTGGTCATAATGTTAAAAATTTGGTTCTTGGTGATTTAGTTTGGTTACTTTGGGGTGATATTGTTGTATTTCCTCTGTGAGAGTTTCTAAATGTGAAAAGAACATGCTCAAAGTTGCAATTGTTCCCATAGGGAATACTGTGTATAAGTGAGTTTTTAGTGGTGTGTAACTAGAGGGAAATGGACGATCACGGCAAAAAAGGAGGGGTAGCGTTATTTTCTGTTAGATCTAGGAGCAATTTCCCCTAAAAACAAGGCAGAGGTCCGCTCCGTGATTTAGCAAAAAGTGCATACAAATGCACTTAAAGGACGTTAGGATATAAAAAAACCAACGGTAAATAAGCCCACATGTATATGTAAGAACTTCAATCATGCCGAACTCATGCCAGATTCCAAGTATGAATTAAAGCCCTGGGCAATTTGAAAAATAGTGCGCCTTGTAGATTTTCCAAAATTGATTTTTTGCATGGTGTAAAGCTTTTATATACATTAGCCCTCCCCTAAATTCGTACGTCCAAATCAGAACGAATAATGGACGCCGGCGACCCCGTAACTTCAACAACGAAGCGGGGAGGAGAAAGGAAATGGCGTTTAACACAAGAAAACACACGCTAGAGTGATTCTTACGGATTTACTTAACTGTAAAATAAGCCATGGTATAATCGTAAAATATCACTGTTATTCATGCAACATTTACGGTTGGCCCTTAATTTTACAGTGAAATACCAGTAAACAAATATAAAAAATTTTTTTTTTTTTTTTTTTTTTTAATTCCCCCTTTAAAATCCTTCATGAAAATGTAAATTTGGTATTGAAATAAACCTTAATTATTTACGGTTTCACAGTAGTAAAAATACGGTGGATCTTAACAGTGTGTTTGACCGGTCTGCGACCTTGTGGTTTAATATAAATGAGTACGAGTCTTGATATTCATGTAATAGACCGCATTTGTTGATGAAAGTGACGGCAAATTAAAAGTTAATAGCCTCAAATTCTCTGGATTGTCTTTAGCCCATCTGTTTTGGGTCTATGTTATTTTTAGTGTAAACTATTAACAGTTGGCACCAAAAACGTAATCTCGCATTGTTTTTCGATCAGTATTGTGCCAAATTCCGACCATTTGAAAGTTTCGAAATATATATTTTATTGCTAGGCCTTGCTCTTTCATTTAAACAATCGCTTGTAAAAGCGTGCAGAAAATGGCGGCGATTAGAAACGGCCCCGAAAGGACGACATAAACCCCAAATTAAAAGTTTCAGTTTTTGGATTTTCAATAGGCATTGCAGTGTACTGCGACAAGAACACGCAGACCACAATTAATGTTTCCGAGTTCATCGTAAGGAAAACCAGTTTAGCGCCTGTCGGAAAGATGCACTTCGCGTTCTTGGTGTTGCTCTTTAACCTCCTTGATTTGCCGGGGTTGTTATGCTAAATAGAATCCTCAATGCGCCTTTGTCCAATCATCGCTCACCTTTCAGGCCTCAGCACCCAATCGAATCATTGCATGTCCTTGTCCGCTCTATGAGCTTCGCTGTCTGTCGGTCACAACTCAGCAGTGCTTCAGTGTGTAGGATGGTTTCGCCTTTTCTTCATAACTTTGTTAAATTATTTTGTCGTTGGCGTTTGGTGTGGACAGGTTTAGTTGTGGTTGAAGAGTTTTTTTCTCATCCCTCGGATGCTATACTCTACACTTAACTTGCTATGTTACAAAGCTGTAAATAACTAATTATATCGAAAGATCCACGCCAGTTGAAGGGGTGCGTTTCATGAGTTTGCTACTGGAATACACCGGAGGAGACCAAGGTTCAAGACCTGTGCGGGCACTGCTACTGTCCAGCTGCGTATTTACTTTGTTAAGGACGCGAATGTTTTCTGTGTGATTGAGTTTTGCTTACTTATCCGGTTTGAAACAGAAGTTGAAACGGGTGGAGATGCCCCTTGAATATTCCCTTTTCGTATCAAATTGAATCAATCCTGCCTACCCATTGAGCACTAAACGTACCACTCGGTTGTTTTGGTTTCAACCGTTCTTTGTTCAGTCAAAGCTAATGTGTTATACGCTTTTGATTCCAATGAAAGTTATTTCATCGGCGTTATTTCTGGCATTTGGCTTTGCCATGCACCAAGCCAAATTTTTAAATCATGCTATCGATTTGTTAATGAAGGGTCAGGCGAAAGGTAGAGTGCTGGTGTCAGCCGGGGTACAGTGAATTACTGAACCAATGGACCAGAGCGGATCGATCAATTGATTGTAATAGGCCAGTTAACTCTCATTCAAATCTCAATTTGACTTCCAGTTATTTTCGCGGTTCAACGCCCATTGCAATTACATTATTGCTTGTGTATAATTGGGTCAATAGGCTCAGTATTTATTCCCAAAACCTGCTTAAGTCTTTGCTTTCCCTTATAATAATCTCGTGTTCTGGAAAGTTTTACCTGCGGGCGCATCAATGGTGCTAGGCCATACACTGGTGCTATGTTTTGATCTTTTGTTTCGCTATGGTTTATAAATCTCAATGCCAAATGCGCAGTGTAATTGCTTGTATTCACCATTTTAGTGTGCATTACACACCCTGATTTTATGTTTTTCAATACCCAGTACTTGAATTCGTTTAATTTCTGGTTTAACATTGCCATACAGAAATATAGAATGAAACTGCGCCAACCTGGTGGATTAGCATGTTGAAATTACGGTAGTGTTCGTACTCCAAAACTTTTATGCAGAGCCATATCGCCGGTTGACCGTAATAAGGCGTTATGGTACAGGCATTGTTGGTAATGGCCCACTCGTGAGTCCAGGGTAATGCTTTTCAGAAGATCCTAACTTTTCAGTGTCTCATTGCAATTCTCGTTTTTCGGCTATTGATGCAATTAAGATTTTATTAGTTTATTGTCTCCAATCATACATAAAAGTATTAAAATTTCAAAAATTTAATTTAATTTAATATGTGGAGGGGTATTAAGAAAAAACTATGGCAGGATGACCTTTAGAATTCGGTCTATCATCCTCTTATTCTTATTATATCTTAACAAATATCTGTAATTTGGTAGCCCCATGGTATGAAATGTCTTTGCAACAAAAATTGTTATTTTTATTCAAAAGAATTTTTTTTTTTTTTAAAAAAAGGGAAATTGAGGCATTTATTCTTGTGTGCTAATAATGTCATTAGATGTTGGCATGATTTCAGGTCACATTGCATTGTTAAGTTGAATCCTCTCATTTTGTGGGCTTGTTACTCGCCTTTCAAACAATAAACAAGCGCAAAAAAGTGTAGGTTGACAGAATGCCAGTCAACGTTGCGACAGCATTTCTATGGATAAAGGAGTTTAGCATCTTTTAGTATAGTTGGTAGGCTCAATTTTCCTCTTTGGAGTACTTTTTCCAAGGGGAAATTGTGCGATTCACTTAATTTCTTCTGACAGGCAGAAGATTAATCCTGATGACCAAACCCTCATGCATTGGTACTCAGTTCTTATTGTGGTTACAGCCCATCCATGTTTTACACTTTCAGGTTATGATAGCGGGTGATTCACGAGTCTCAAGAGTTCAGGCATGGCAAGGGTCATGTGATTCCATACCCTAATTGCACCACTAGTGATAGTGACATTCCCTGCCTGCACTAAATGAGACTAGTCCTAACCTAAAAGGTAGCTATGTATGTACAGTTTTCTGATTGGTTGGGTCAGATTGCAAAATTTTGCTTTGGGACAATTAAACTGTTGAGAATGCTTCTAAGCCAATTTATATCCAAAATCATACTTCCAATGTTATAATATACAATTGTGGTTACAGATTTACATTGTTTGTATGTTTATTTAAACTGATGCATGGAACTATATCATTAAGCAGACTAATTATTTCAAGTGTGGTAAACAGGCACAACTTTGTACAGCAATGTAGACAGGTATTACTTACACCATAGGATGGGTCTTGCACTAGATAAGAAGTTCCTTAAAAGCGGAAAAGTATGGTAAACTGAAGCTGGGTGTTCCATTGCATGTGATTTCTATTTCAAAATAATACCAGTTGTTATTGATAAAAGTAACCCCAATGAAACTTGAATGTATTTTGTTTCCATTAAAGGTTGATCATTATGATTGCTGCCTTGCATAGTATCATTACAAATATAGTGATACAAAATCAATTGGTTGTGTCATTTCACAAAGGGGCACTAAAATGCAGAAGATTGTCCCTTTTGTTTAAGGACAGTCCTGTTAGGTTAAATCACTATGAGTTCTTCAGTAATGATTTAATTATGTTACGTCGTCAGGAAATTTGCGGCTATTAGGCTTAATGTTCTTTGGTAAACCACAGCTGTTGGTGTAATAGAAGGTTCACCCATTATTAATTTCAACAGGAAAGACAAGTCAAACAAATTATAAATTACACATGTATTTAGGAAGATAATTTTATAATTTTTGTTTAGGAACTTCAGTTTTTGGATTTAAAAAATTGTTCCTTCAGTTATAAATGACAGCAAAAATTAGGGAATCGACTGAAATTCAGCTGAAAAAGCCAAATGGCGGCATGAAGTATGATGTACATAGGTAATTACAAACGTGCCAGCAAAAATAGATTTGATAAAACCATGCAATTAACGTCTCTTATATGTAAGTTAATTGTTTAACAATTTATAGAGAAGACAATTGAAGACAAATGGTCCTGGATTAAAAATGGAAACTAGGGAAATTAGCGCCTTTTAGTGAAAATTCCAATATGGCGGCTATGATATAATGTTCCGGTGCCTACCTTCATATCTTGACACTAAATAATGTTACTGCATTCATTTTATGGGCCACCTTATTGGTAAATATTGGGTACAATGGTGGCACATGTTTGGGGTTTTATATATCAAATTTTTTGGGGATCAATTTCGTCTCTAGGTAATTTTATACTGATTAATCAGTGATCTAAGTAGTAATACCCTGTATTTTTGTTAAATACTGTCGTCGTCAAAAATCGTCGAGTTTAGTGATTTATCTCCGCCCCCATGGAAGGGATTGGCGTATAGCAGTAGACAAGTCTTCGACCGATGTACGTGAACGGCCTCCTCTAGTTTATTTGGGGTTCAAATCATCTTCTTGTTATTATTATTAATGATTATTTTTCGGGGGCACGAGATTAATCATGTTGGGCTAACCTATGATTTTGGGAGTCGTTTCATGCAGAATAGTCTGGTGGACACTATTTTCTGCCTCGGTACAGTGTCATATAATTGACACCTCTTTATCTTCGTGGTGTTAAGGGATATCAGCTAAAACCATGAAAATTTTAATAAAATAATGTCGTCAAAATTAGCGATTTAACTTTGCTGCATGAAAATTGCCAATTTACTGAGACGGTCGTTATGGCATTAGCTAAGTCTAGTCCGATGTGTGTAAACGCGCCTTCATGTACCGTAAAGTCTTTAATAATAAACGGTTATACCTTCAGCGCAGGCGAAGTATAACCAACGATTATCTGAAACCATGCTGTTTTTTTCGTTGGCCGGGTGGGTCACACAGTCACGTGTGTTTGTGCCTTAAGGCAGCCAAACAGCGCCTATCCTTTCGCAGCTTTCAGTTTGTGGGGTTTTTGTCCTCCAATGCGGTTGATCCGCGAACTGTGCCAGAGTGTTGGGTGTTGTGTGTTAGGGTTTACTTAAAAAAAACTTCATTCATGTGATCGTTTAAAAATGCTACTGACTATCGCCGATATGGCAAAACAAATCCAGTAACTCATAAATTTATACTGCCTTCTTTTGGTTGAATTCGCCGTTACGTTAACACGAGGATCGTCGTTGGTAGGTCGTTTGTGGGTCATACTATGGGTTTATACTATTGGGGAACTGATTCGGCGAAAGGTAAAATGTTTGCGTAGTCAGTATGCATTCGGTTTAAAAACGGTACGAACATCGCTAATTCATGTGATTATGTGTGATTTCGGAGAATAGGAGCTGTTTTTTGGAACGACGAATACGTTTTAAGTGTAATTGCAATGCAATCTTCGTTTCCTTTTTGCTTTGAAGCAACTTAAGAGTTGGTGCTGGAGTTGAGTTCATTGTGGTCCGGGATAAAGTGATAGGTGTGTGATCAAGAGCTCCAATTCTCTAACTTCTACTCGAAAGCGACTCTATTTGTACACGCAATTTATGTAATGATATAGTCTATCTTAACTTTCCGGGTTGGACGTCATATGGTCTGTTGTTTCCAGAGAAGGTGCGATACTAAGCAGTGTATGTTATTAGAGGACGGCTATGTGAGATGAGAACAGTCCCAGCGTCATCGATGTGGTGTGTGATAAGGACAGTTAGTTTGCTTGGCTTTCAGGTGCTCATTTAGGATCCGTAAAGTAATTCTACGTCCATTCCAAGGAGTGTAGGTGTAAAGTTCTTTCACTGTTAAGGTGGGTTTAGGGTCTTATGTGTAAGTTAATTGGTAGGAGTTTGAAGGTAAGCTTCATTGTTTTATTTGCGTTTAAGACAACATGCATTCTCGCACACTAGTCGTGTCCACACGGGCGGACTTAAGTCACTTAATTCCGGTA
>JAMKCH010014530.1:0-58674 GCA_023653785.1 Ophioderma brevispina
ATGGGCCATTCGCACTATCACAAATTCACAGCCCAGAACTCACACTTGCCATTATTTTCACTCACTGAAAACCCTTAAACTAGCACTTAATCAACTTCAAACAGTCGCTCTTCAGTTTGACTATCAACAACGTCGTTTACCACCTCCGAACTTAGCAATTATTTACCACAAAAACATACAACTCCACAGCTATAACCCCGACAAGCTGACAACCTTCATCTTCCCTCCCAAAATCTTCCTATGAAAAGCACTTTATTCAGTCTCACTGCGCAAAACTGGAATGTTCTTCCAGAATCCATCACAAAATTACAAACAAAATACTTTTAAAGTTCAACTGAAAAAACTTTTCAATCAAGCCAATCACAATGTAATATTTCTCCTCAAGAGATCCTTTTTTTCTCTCCTAACTGTATTCTTCATCCTATTTCCATCTCTACTCCTGACTTGTTTTCTTAAACTTTTCCTCTCCTTCCTCTGATTCCCTCAATTTGCAATAGTATTCCATACCTCAGCAAGACATGTTGAAAAGTCTGTCCTTGTACCAATCCCGTATTGTGTATTCCCGTTAAGTGTTTGTTTCGCTTAGATATATTGTTTGTTTTGTATATATATTTACCTATTAAGATTTGTCCTCCCTTTTTTTTTGTTCTTAATGTACATATCGATATAGTTTACTCTCATGGTTTAACAGGGCCAGCAGTAACTATAAGCCCTTTCGGGTTGTCCATTAATGGTCCTATCATATCATATCCATCACTTGTTCGTCTTAGCACAGTTTACAATTGATATCTATGTATTAATTTATTAACATCTTATTATTCATTGCTTCATGTACGATGTTCTGCTGATAAATAAATTGAAATGAATTGAATTGTAAAAAACATATTTTTGGTTTTGACCGCGAAGTACCCCTTCTTGACCTCGACCTGAAACTGTGGACAAACCGAAGACCCGCCGTAGCAATCAATGTGCTCGAATGCCGTCACCTGTTTACTTAATTTGTAAACAATAAGCGAATGGTTAAAATATTTTGCACAATTTTTGGGTTCAACTGAAATGACCCCCTTAATTACCTTTGGACACTCCTTTCATCCCTGAACCCCTATATGAGGCAAGGGGCAGTGGTTCCTGTGAAGAATTTTGGTCGAAATCGGCATAATCCTGTAGAAGAAGATAATTTGACATTAAATCACATATTTGACGCCTGTGGCCAGGTCAAAGGTCAGACATGGGTCAATCATCATATGACATAAATTGTCCAAGTCAGCGGTCATTTGATGTGAGTCTAGTCACAATACGTTAAACGATGACTGTAGCTAGAAAGCAGTTGGGAAGTGTTGATAGAAAGAAGAAGAGAACCCATCAAAATAGAACAAGACGGCTGACGCCCGTCTTGTAAGAAAGAATAAAAGACTGCCCTTTTTCTAGGCAGTGGTAGCCACCACAAAAAATAAAAAATTTTTCTTCTTTTTCGGTTTTTTTGTTTTTTTAACTAATTAAAAACACTGAAAATAGCCAAAATATGAGGTTATGGTCCATGAGGGCCAAAAATAATTCAGGGTTTTTTTGTAATGCCTTTGTTGATGGTTGGACAATGTGAAAAACACCCAATAGGTTTGGCCATAGACATATTTAATATTGTGGACTGCTCTCATTTAGCAAATGTTGCAGCTAGTGCCCGTTGTAAATGCAGGGACGCGAGACCCCCAGTCATGCAGTTCACATCAAGGGCAATAGTTTTCACCATGAGAAGCAGTTAATATTTGCTATCATTTAATCCAAATGAAAGTAGCTCCATAATGATACATGGATCGCATAGGAACCAGACATTCCCATCTGTCAAATTCATTAGTCAGGTGGCCAACTGTTCAAGTCTGAAAATTGTAGGAGAAAATGTACTTATTTTTTATTATTAACAAGAGGGCTTCAACTTTGATTAAAACAGATAAAAATTGTGGTTAATAAGGTGGCCCTTTCAAGAAAACAAAGAACTAAAATACCTGGTATAATCAAGAAAATATAGTGTTCAGATTATAGTGTTATATTTTATGTGTCTTGCCAATGTTTTTATTTGGTATAGTACTGGCAAGAGTGGTTTCTCGTTTGTTAGAATCACCTCTCTGATGATTGCCTGTAATCGCCTGTGGGTTGGCAAGGAAATGGTGTCATTATATCAATAACCTCTAACTGAAGGTAAGTTAAACAACCTAAACTATTATAGTGGTACATATGAGTTGCATTAAGTATCCATGTGTATTTTTTGGCCTATTAGAAATGGATTAAGTTTTAAATGAAATGCAAAACAGCTGTGTTGCTAAAAGTTTTCAAGTGGTGAATATTTAAATAAACATCATGTGACATACTAAAGTGAAGAGGAGATTTTTGTGAGAAACAAAAATTTCTCAAAATTGCACTGATCGGGTTGTAGACCACCTACGAGAATGTTTCGACGGTGTATTTGACATGCAAGGTACAAAAGAAAACTGCAAAACTTTGTTTTGAAAACCGTGCTTGTTTCTATCGGGGCACGGCCAACAAATACTAATCATCATCTTATGCTATTCAGTGTAATCTAATACTGTAAGTATTCCAAATATTGCAAAAAACCCAGGTTGGAAAAAAATTTTGTTGGGCGCTGCTTTTTCTGGAATGTCCCTTGTGGTTAACTTAGCAGTAAAATTTTGTAATTCAATTGCTGATGGTGGTTTATTATTAGTATTTTGTTTATTGGGACACTCTAAGATAAAAGTCAAGGCTAACAAAGAATTGGTTTCAGGTTAAGAGAGTTTAATAATTTAGCTCATATGAAAATTTTGTGCAATCTTTACTTTTCTTATATGAACTACAGTGGCAAACGGTTTATTTGACGTCGTGTTTTCAGCTACGAAGCCCCCCCAACAGGTGGTAGCCGTCCGGAGAGTGATACGTGTGTATACAGACAGTAGAACAGACTCTGTGAGAGCAGGTAGTATCATACCGACTGCAGTATAACCCAGTCACAACTCTCTTCGAAAAAGAAAAAATGGACATCAGATGCTGGTCACATTCTTGTTGCCGTACCGTAAGAACAAACAACAGTCACAATACATTCCTTGTTATACATAACTAATTGTTCGTATTCACTTGGAATTTTTGAAGCGAAACATGATGTCTGAATGATAATTCTTGGGTGGAGTCCTGTGCCTCAGTTGGATGAAAAAAATTTTGGACAAAATAAACACCATGGCCAATTCAGAGATGATTGCATCGTATAACTGTTGGTATTGGTCAGGGTACGGGTTTGGCCAGACCAAGTGTATTTGGAAATACTCTTAATCTGTGCTGGACTGCCACAGCATGTAGTTTGAAAAACTCAAGTCTGCTCAGGCAGGATTCGAACTGACAAATCCTGCAATGCGCAACCAGCACAGCACTCAAACATTGGAGTTACAGCAAGTGGACTTATACTCCAACCTACAGATGGACAATGATGGAATCTTGATAATCTTTTTCCCTGGTGCTGGGCCAGTGCACAATCAGATTTCTTGCAGATTGTATATTATGTTTAGTCATACCCCTTAAAGCTATTCTATGTTTAAGTAAGTTTTTGAAAGTTTTTTACCTTTTTGATAAAAAGGGGCAGTTTTTTACATTGTATCATCACACTGAACTCAATAAAATTATTTGAAAGGCATATAATAGAAAAGATGGAAACTGAATTTCTTCTTTTGTATATTTATATCCTTAAAGGTACAGCAGGAGGACTAACTACCACAGTCCTGCAGTAGAGGGCCGCTATTCATCAAACACCATCAGACAAATTAACAACGAAGATAGTTGGTGCTGACGGCAAGGAGAAGGATACATTGACTTCGTGTTGGTAGGTACATTTCTTTTTAATGCATGACAAATCAAGCAAGATCCTTTTACAGGCCTCTACACTGAGGTTTTCATGTTAACACTGTTTAATGATTATTATATGTATGGGGGTGATTGAAAGAAATGCAGCCAATTATGATAACAACAGAGAAAATATTAACTTGGTTATTTCTGTAAAATAATTTGTTTTTGGCATGCATTAATATATATGTAAGTTAATGCAAAAGATTGGTCAAATTTTTTTTGGTCAACAATATTATTTTGTGTAATTTTTAAAACATGACTGCTGGTTGCACAACCAGATTCTTACTCGCGTAGTAAAGGTTCGTTCATACTACACTGCAACGTGCGTTGCAGTAAGTTGCAGTGCTCGAATTACGGTCTCTGTCCAGTATACTGCATTGCGGTACTGCAACCGAGTTAAATTTATTTTAACTGCAGCTACAGCAGGTTACATTAAGTTGCTGCAGCAAGTGATTGATATATCGGCACTGCAGAGTGCAGCGGGGTATGAACGAACCTTAACGCATACCACCGCCACTCTGTGTTTACCGTGGCAGCTACTGCACAGTACACACTGAGTCAGTTGCAGTGCTGTAGCTGCAAGATAGGTCTTTCCAACTACCACCAGTTATTAGGTGTACAATGATGTATCTTGTGAAGAATACCTCCCTTAATGGCTACTCGTTAGAAGCCCCAGTGGAGAGACATGCAGCTATACTTTGTCCAGCTTGAACTAAAGAGTGGCTTCATAGCTTTCACGCAATGTGCGAATCGCAGTAAGCCGCAACTATAATCGCAAGCGTACAAAGTTGGCGTGTGCAATACGCATACACGACAGCTGCGCGAAATATGACATCACTCCTTAGTTCAGGCCAGATGAAGTATACTTGGTGTCTACTCCACAGCTACTGCCACCACCTGAGTAGTAGCTAAATTAATTGAGGGCGCTATGCTATTTTTTCAGGAATATTATTATGAAACTTGAATTGAGCAGCATCACAACCTCTATAACATTGACATCAGGAAGGGCATCCGGTCAATTATCTTTTGCTCTCTCCAATAAATCCTCACACAGTAGTATTCCTGAGAGTGAGGTGTATCTGGCCATCCTCGTTTAGCTGGGACAAAACCGGATTTAAAACTTTGGTTTAACTAACTAACTTTAAAGGTGCTTGTTCCAATTTTTGTGTATCGTGTTATCTACTTGGTATGAGAGCTTGAAACTTGTATACACAGGCCACCAAGCACCTTTGGAAACGAACTTGCGGTTTTGATGCTAGACGTGATAACGCATAGTGCAACGCCCTATTCACTACAGTGCTAATATTGATGGTTAACCACTAAAATGGCAATTTTTTGTCAGTATCTTGAGAACGGAATGGATCTGAAAGCTGAAATTTCAGGAAGACAATGAGAAAAATACAGTCTTTCATCTGATATCAAAATTGATACTACTTCCGGGTAAATCAGGGGGGGTCCTAAAGACGATTGGAACAAGCACCTTTAATACATGCAAAAAATATTTAAAACCTAAATAGACCATGAGAAATGCAATACGCACTGAGAGCCGAGGTAACCGTGTAGCTAATCCATAATGGTATAGATAGTTGCTAGATATACAAAGCGAAACTCAATTCAATGCACGCGAGGATCAAGTAAATGATACAACCCGAGAAAGTAAATTGGTAAATATTATATAGAAGCTCGGAGAAACTGGCGAGCACAGACACTAGTGCTCGTCATAGATTCTGCTAGAATCATGCATATAAGGCCCTCCCATTCTTAATTAAAAAAATGTAATTATGGCCGCTTGAAACTCTGAATAGACTGAAATACCTAGTGCTCGTTCACTGGTATCCCATTAACGAACACAGTTCTCTGTGGCCCGGTGGTAGTTCTCACGCCTAGAAAGCGAGAGGGCTGGGTGCGATACGTTACTTTTCATCTTTTATTTAGTTCTGTCTCGCCAGTTTCTCTGATAGCTTCTATATAATAATTTACCACTTTACTTGTCTCGGGTTGTATCATTTACTTGATCCTCGCGTGCATTGAATTGAGTTTCGCTTCGTCATATATTCTTCTAGAATCATTCATATAAGCCCTCGCATTCTCATAAGATAAAAAATATAATTACGGCCGCTTGAAACTCTGAAATAAAACTGAATACACTAGTGCTCGTTTACAACTGTTCTACCATTAAACTTTCCCAGGACCAGTGGGAATTATTTGATTAATACCCTTGGGAAAATCGAGAGCTGCTTTGTGCATATTACAGCTAATTACCTTGATATCTGTCTTTTTCATATTTATTTTTATTATTTTTTTTTACCTTATTCTTGGAAGTCCTGACTCTTCAACCATGAACACTCTGTTTATATCTCGATCTCCTCTATCTGTACATAAAGGACAGAACGTTCAAAGTCGAGGGACTGTCCTTTGTTTTATTGTAAGCCTTTCTTTATTATTGTAATAAGCGAACCTCTCTGGACGTCTTGGTCGTTGGCATCTCACAATCGCTTTGGTTAATGGGTGAATTTGGGGCGGAGTGATCGATTGTGATCGATCATTGACTGAGTGTCAATAATTCCAGCGATCATGAGACACTTGTCGTGCCGGCTCGAGTCAGATAATAATGTTAAATGCCCGATCGCTAGCTATCACTTGTTGTTTGAATTGTCATGTTTATAATACATTGTAACTACATGTTTACAAAGTTATGTAAAATGGATGAGCAAGATAATTGGAAATTTCAATCAAAACAAGAGTGCTGGCAATGATAACATGATAACATCTCAAAGATAAAGAATTTGCCGAAAGAAATAGTTACTCTACTCCTCTTACAAGAATAGTAATTTTTAAGTTTTATTGGCCTTTTGGACTTATCCTCCATATTGCCATTTCTGTAAATTTTTTTCAAAATGCACCATAAAATATCCTTGGGTGGGCAACCACCCCCTTACCCTACACTTTGACGGCCTCCCCTAACCCCGGTGAAGGTGCTACCTTCACATTTTTTTTTTTCGCTAAAGACCGGAAAGGATGGAGAATGATTACCTAGACAAGCTTTTTCATTTTGAGGAAGCTACCATTTCGTTCATTGGAGTGAAAATTTCACTGTGTATTCTTGGCTGAGTCTGGACCGTTAATTTGTTAAGATAAATAAGTTAGATATGCCATAATATTAATTGGCACCATTATAATCGAATATTTGAATGTTTTCTTTCAACGAATTATGCCCCCCTATTTGCTTTTAATGGTACTATTAACACAAAACGTCCGCATTTTGTGGTTTGACTTGCAGTTTTATCATTGTTTCTTTTAAATACCAACCCCGCCTTGTTAATCATTCTATGGTTACTTCTTCCTTTTACATCACAGATTGAACAGGCACTATACGATGTTTTTGATAGTTTTCAAGTACTGGAAAATAATTAAAGTGTCCATTTGTATGTTTCCTTTCATTTATTTCATTTCCGAATAATATATGATACAAAATATCAAATCATTAACTGAACTGATTTCCTTTACACCAATGTTTAACTGAAACATAATGCATTTCCCTTCTGCGAAGTGAATGCCCCAATACCTATTTGCCCCCCTAAAGAGACAATGGTCTCCAACCATGACCCCAGGTCCACCCCCTGTAATATTCCTTACTCGTCCCAATTCCCGTTTTTGCAGCCTGAGACCAAACGGACGCGTGTTACCGCACTCTGTCATTAGCAGCCAAAATTTACTGAGATTTTGATACTGGACTAGTTTTCGTCTCATACGAACTCCTACTACTATAACCTTACTATCTGGATATTTACTACTGGAGTTATTACTGGATTTTATAACGCTCTATTTGACGGATAGACAGCGATTTTTACGCCCGTTGGAGAGCTATTGTGTATCCTTTTTTCCGGCCTATGCGGTCATTGATCTGTTTACGTGAAACCGAAGGTAACAAAGGCAGCCATTGCGCGCACGTGTTTGCGTGTTTTGGATGCCTTTGCTTTTTTGTGAGGCCTGTTCTGTTTCTGTAGTTGCCATATATCCATAAAACAGTTCTTTTGGGGAGTGTGGTCTATTATTTTATTCTTATTCTTGTTTGTATTTTATAAAATAATGTGAAAACTGACTTTGGAAAATTCTTTACCGTGTGTGACTTTGTTAACCCGGCGACGGTATCTTGTCTCCGCGTTGGCGGGACGGGTCTTACCGCGGCACGCCTTTTGTTTTTCCTCGCTCTCGTTTCGTTCCGACACGCGCAGCCCTTTTGGCTCTCTTCACCCCACTTTTCAGCGTTTTGCGCTTGCCGCCACGCGACCCTCTTTTTCCTGGCTTTCATTATTACGGGTTCCTTGCTGGCTTCCGCTGTCCCTTTTTGGTGCTTGTTCTTTTGTTGCGGTGGCCTTTCTGTTTTCAATGGTTCGCCATTGAACAAAGTTTCCCTGTTTATGGTTCGCTACGGGAAAGGGGGGGGGGTGGTTTCTTCGGGGCTCCGGTCCGAGGTTCTTCCAGAGCGGCCCCGCTGCTTTGGGATCACCCTAAAGCTGTGGTAAGCTTCGGCTACGTGTCATGGGCTGTTGAGTAGGCGTTTCTCCTCGTGAGTTTTGTCTCCGCCCGTCTACCTCGCTACCGGCCGCTGGCATCTCTCGCCTGTTCTAGCCCTAGGGGCTTCTCCGCTGCAGGCTAGCGCGGTCGCTCGGGCTTTTTCCCTAGCGGGATTTTGGCGGCTGCAGACATCCCGTTATAGCAGCCTCGGTGCTCCTCCGTTGCTAGTCTGGCCTCCTCCTGGTCAGGTGAGCTTGACTCACTAGTACGGCTGCCGGCGCTGTCCTCCGCCTGATTTAGCTCGTTGCTTATCGGTGCAGGCTAGCCTGGTCTGCTCTCTTTCTCCTGTGGGTTATGCGCTGGCCTTCCGTCCCGGTAGCGGTGTGTTGGGGCTATGGTGTTGCCCGCCCGGGTTTCTCGGAGCCCGGATCCATCGCATAGTACCGAACACCCGGCGCTCGTGGTTTTGGAGTCTTCGGACCGCTCTCTGCGACCGCGCTGTCGTGGTACCGGTCTCGGGCTTGATTCGTCCAGCCCTTAGGTGGTTGCGAAGCTCGCGCCCCGCTTCGGGGCGCCGCGGGTGTCCATTATGCTCACTGCTTCCCGCATGGCTAGCGCCTCTGCCACTTTGGTGTCAATCTGGCTCGGGCTGCATGCTTCACCAGGCTTTCACGGGCTAGGTGGGGCGCGCGGCGCTTTTCGCCAGGTTGGCCCCCGCTCACGCGGGGTACCGTGCGCGTTACTGGTGTCGTTTCGTCAACAGCTCTAGTTCGCATTGCTACGGTTCAGCCTTTACGGCACACCCGCTTGGCGAGCCATGCTAGCCCCGCGGGGTTAATCCGGCTTGTGCTGCGTGCTTCACCAGCCCTTCACGGGCTTGTTGGGGGCGCGCATGCGCTTCGCCGGGTTGGCCCCCGCTCACGCGGGTTTCCGTGTGCGGTTACTGGTGCGGCTCGGCCAGCGCTATCCCAGCTACGGTTCCGCCTGTTAACGGCACAACCTCCCGCGCCGTGTTTTTTTCAGTTACGCACACCCCGCATGGCTACCTGCTAGCCCGCGGGGTTAATCTGGTTTGTGCTGCATGCTTCACCAGGCCGTCAAAGCAGGTGGGCCGCATCAAGCTTCGCCGGTTTGGCCCCCGCTCACGCGGGTTCCGTGTGCTGTTACTGGTGTCGGCTCGCCAGCGCTAGTTCCCGCTACGGTTCCGCTGTTACGTAACACACCGTGGTTGTTTCCGTTTCTGCGCCCGCATGTGGTAGCCGTTCGTTGCTTTCCTCCATGGGGGGGCCAAGTTGCAGGCGCAGCATGCCCTTTTCAGCGTGCCCCGGCGCTGCAAATGTGGCCGTGTTAATTCGCCGTCATCGGCTTGGAATTTCCTGGTGCCCCGTTTATATATTCCGCCGCGTTGCGTGGATTTCCCCTGCTTAGCCGCCACAGCATCGGGTCTCCTCTTACGGGGGCTACTGCTCGTTGTGTTTTTGTCCACCTCGCTGGTGTTGAATTTCACTCTCTGGCGCCGCGCTGACCTGTCCCCTGCGGGGATGTCGCGCCGCCTTGGCTCCCTCGGGCATTCCTCAGGGATGCTGTACGGTCTCGGGTGGGATCTCTAGATCTACCCAAGTTTGCTCTTTGGCGGGGCTCCCTACGGGCGGCCTAGCTTGTGGCTTCCCCCCTGGCTGGCATGTCGCCTTCCTTTGGTGGTGTGAAAGCCCTCTCATCCTTGTTAGTCCCTGGGTTACCTCGTCATTCTCTGACGTTGCTCTAGCTTCGGCCTGCAGGGTCCCCTACGGGGATGCTCCTGCCCTGCCTATGGTGGGCCTAGCCCGCCTCGGCCGGGCATGTGGCTCATCCTCCGTGCTAGTGCTTGCAGCTTTCGTCGAGATCCTGACCTATCCTTTATGCACTCGCTCCCGCTGCCCATGGGCTTTCAGCTCTTGGTCGCCGGCGCTTCCGTCGCTGCCTTCGCTGGCGGCTGACTGTTGCTGCCCCGGTTGCCTAGCTTCCTTCGTGGGTGCTAGTCCGGTCCATTCCGTGTGTCACCATCGGGGACTTGGGCCCTCTGGTCTGTGCCAGTTAGGCGCTGGGCCTCTAACCTTGTCTGTCCTGGCTCTTAGGCTCTGGCTGTTAGCTTACTTACTGCTACCTAGCCCTTGGTCCCGCGGTCCTCCCTCGGGAGCTGGACTCCTGGCTATGATGCAGCTTTGTGCTCCCCTCCTGGGGATCATCGGGGCCTACCGCCGCTTTTCCTCCCGAGTCTGGCCTAGTGACAGTTGCCGCCTGGCGTTAGTCTCTGTTCCCCCTTGGGGTCTAGAACCGTGCTTCTTAGCCTTGGCGTTGAATGTCTGGTCTTTGGTCTTTAGCCCCTACTTCCTTGGTAGGTCGTTGCCTATAGCCTTGGCGGTCTTTACTTCGCCTTGTCCTAGGCCTTGGGGCTCTTATGCCATTTCATCGTCTGGCTTTGGCTCTCGACTTAGACCCTTCATCTCCCTTCGGGTAAGCTGTCCCGGTTCTTCGTACCCACCCTCTTGGCCTTGTCCCCTTGTCGGGCCTGTCCTAGGGCTGATGCTCTGCTTCTTGGTGTATACCTTGGCCCCCTTAGAGGTTTATGACACCTATGCCTATGCTGGTCAAGCGTGCCCCTCCAGGGCTTCCACGGGGCGCGGCTCAGGCCTGTTTAGGGTCTCTATGTCCTTCTCCCTTTGCCTTACACCCCGTATGGGGGAACCTGCTCATTGCATCTTGGCTGTTCTTCCTTGCCCTCTTTCTTCACTTTTGTGCGGGCGCGAGCCTCGCCTACTGCCGGCTGGTTGCCCCGCGTGCCCTATCCTCTCTTGGCCGGTCCTCGGCTTTGGTTATTCATTCTTGACGCTGAATGCTCAGGTTCCGTCATTGGGGCTTGGCTCCCACCCAGGTGTATACCTCCGCCCCCTCTTGGGCTCTGTTCGTCCGTGCGCGGTGGTTTAGCTCTGTTGCCTAACCTTACCGTGCTCCCAGGCAAGCCTAACTCCTAGCCTGAGGGCTTTCGACTAAACGAGCAGCCTGGACTCCGCCTACGTTGGGTTGGGTCGGTGTCGTGACTGTGGATCCCTTCTCCCGTTGTTCGGGAGGCAGGGGCTGGCTTTGACAGCTCTCGCCCATTCCTTTGGCTCCCAGCTACTACCCTGGTCCGCTGTCTCCCGCTGGGGGACCTGGACACGGGTTTTGGGTCTGCTCGATGATGCCCTCTCTTTGGGCTCGCGTACGGGCTTAGAGCGTCGGTCTTGTTCCGTCCTAGCGTTGGGGCTCGTCCCTTCCTAGCGTTGGGGCTCGTCCTGGCCTAAACGCTGGGTGTGCTCCCGATTCGTCGGGCTCTGTCTTAGGGGGTTCCCCCCCCTCCCCTCCGCGTTTTCATGGCTCCCGTTGTTCAGATCTCTTCACTTGCGGCTTTTCTTGCAAAAACGCCTTCTGTCTCAACTGTTCTGCCTAGTGGGAAGCCCCGCGACGGGGTATTCCCTAGTTGGGTGGGTTCTCCGAACTCCCCTTCACAGGTTGCTTTCTCCTCATTGTGTTCTTTGTCATTTGCCTTGGTCTTGTCTTCCGCCGTGCCTTGCGACTAGATCTTGTGCTTTTCCCCCTTATACCCTGGGGTCCCTGGGCACTTTTCCATTCTCTGGCTCCGTTCTTTACGACCTGGGAGCCCTTGACATGGTGGTTCTGCCCACTTCCGACGGGGATTTGTATCCCCTCTATCCTAGTCCGTCAAAGTGACCTGAACTTTAAAATCGGTTGGGAGCTTCTCGCTCCGGTGGGAATGGTCTCTGGGGCGTAAAACCCCCGCTGTGAGAAATCTTTTACAGTCCTGGCGGCTCGAGTTATTTGGTTGCCTGAGAAATATGGTTTACTACTCCACTTTTCGCGAGGCTTTGGTGATCCTTTATCTGTAATCTCACCCGTTCGGGTAGCACTTTTCCGGTGGCTCTCTTCACTTCTTCTCCTCGGGAGATAGTGTGTCGAAGCCGCTATGCTGTCTGCGGACCTCTTTCTCGGTGGCATCCTTATGCCCGTCCGCCGGAGTTCGGCTAACGAGCTACTTGTTTCCTCCTCGATCCCGAATCGTCGTTTCGTTCGTAACGGCCACCTAAGGTTCCTCATGTTTTGGATCATTCTGGTCCTTTACGACTTGTCACTGCGCTCTGCTTGCAGCTCGCCACTGCTTAGACTTCTGCTCGGGCCTTCCCGAGCGTTAGTTGAGCTCTCGGCGCGGGTCGCCTCTCGAGGCTCGACTCGTGTTTCTGCGGAGCTAACGCTCTGGGTTCTCCCCTCTAGTAGACTTCTCGGTGGTTGACCCACTTTGTCTACCTTCGGGCCGGCTTACTCTGGCCCGATCTGGGGCGGTGCTAGTTTATCATTTAATCTAGCCTTTTGACTGCTCTTCCCTCTTTTCTGTTTTGCCCCGGCTTCTGTGCCAACGGCCCCGGTATTGGCGGAGGTCTGCCTCGTTCTTTTCCCCCCTCGGTGGTTCTGTCTACCCCTGAGTCGAGGCCTGAAATCGTCCCTCCACCTCATGACTGTGACAGTCTGGGGTGGGACTTTTCTCTTTATTTTGAGGCTTTTGTTGGCTGTTTCCGATCATCGCTGTCTGATTTTCCGGGTCAACACTCAGCTACCACAGCCAACTGGTTGTTCGGCCGGGATTCGTCCTTTCGTGCGTTGGGTTTCTTCCATTGACTCCTGGCAAGCGTCCGTTTCTGCCCAAAGCTAGTTCCTCTTGGGGTCTGAGTTCTATCGGCGAGTCCCTTGTGTACCCCCATTCGTCCTTGGGTGCGGCGTCGCTCTAGCCCTCGCCGTTTATTACTCTTGCGGGTCCCTTGTCCCGGCTGGATTAGCTCGTAGATTTCCTTCTCCTTGTAGATTCTTCCTCCGGGTCAGGGTCGGACTTTTCTCTCAAGCCCTCCACGGGGCTGGGCCTTTAGCCTTCCTTTAGTCTCTCAACTTTATCTCCCCCCGGAGCCCTCTCCTCTCTCCGCGGGGTTCTTCTGGTGGTTCTCTGTTCGGACCCCCTCTCTAGGGGCCGCTCCTCTGTTGTTTTTGGGGTTCGGCTTCTTTGCCCCGCGTCTTTACGCGGGCCGCCTTGCGCTTCTCTGGTTCCTCCCTGATCCTCAGTTTTTCGCAAGGCTGTGAGGCCTTGTTCTCCGTCCTTTGCCGCGGGTGCTTCGGGCCCTTTATGTCCAGGGCCTACCTTACGTCGGCACTCCCGTCCCGGTTGTCGGAGTCTTCCTCTCGCCTATTCTTAGGCTTGGGGTGTTCTCTGCGGGATTCGCGGCACTGGCTATCCTCCAAAAAACTTTGGGGGGCCAGGGTCTTTTAATCACAATATAAATTCTGAGGTCTCCTTCCTACTCACCCCTGTTGTACTCCACTATCTTAGGTTAGTTTATTGGCTTCCTGACTTTTAGGAATCTAGATTCCATGTGTTTTTTGTCCGGCTCTGTCGTTTTTGGTCTCCCTTTGACTTTCATCCTATGGCGTGCTCTCATGAAATATCTTTCCACCTCCACTGAGTTGCTAGTCTGGTTTTGATTGAAAATATTCATTCAACGGGGGTTATGCATATGTTCAGTCAACCTTGGTGTAAAGGAAAGCAGTTAAGTGGTAAATGATTTATTCAAAAACACATTAATGTTTTTATAAATCATCTAACTGAATCCTGATTTCTTTCCAATGTTGCCTTTCCCCTTCCCGCTTCCAGGCCCGCCCCACAACAGGATATGTACATGCGTCGTGTGGGCTTTGAGCCAAAAACGGAATTGGGGAATAGTAATGTCTAACAGGGTGTGACCTGGGGTCCGGGTTGAACCATTTTCTCTTTAGGGGCTAAACTAGGTATTTTGGGGACTTCCACTTCTCAGAAGGGACATGCATATTTTTTAGTCACATTGGAAAGGAAATCAGAGAGAGCTTCAGTTGATGTTTATAACATAAGGTTTTTGAATAATATGATATAGTACTATAAATTACAAGTACAAATGTTATATAGTAGTATTTGATAATAATAATACTTAATATCAATTATCGTTTAGGTTTTTAAAACTCCTTCGCCCATGGCCTATTATTTTTCACCTATTTTTCAACTTGATTCTTTACTAACATTCGGTTGGCTATGATGCGCTTTTTTTGTCAAGTGTGTACCAAATGTTTTCCACCGGCACCACCAATAAGGCAATTACTTATCGACGAATTGATACCCCCACTTCCACATTGATTGATCCATTGAAGAATTCGCGAGGCATGGAAGTCGAGACAGCTAAGAGGATTTACTTTACTACCAGAGAAGACGGACTCCTGCTTATTAACATAATAAGAATGTTAGTTACAATAACAAAGGACGGTCCCATCACTTAATTTTTGTAATAAAGGATAAAACTACAGATGAATATTTGTTGGAAATTTCCGAATTTCCCGCTGACATAAATGACCATGTGTTTACAAAAATGGCGAAAAAATTTTTCAATGCACAATAGCTGTACAATGCAAATTAACCGAATTTCACGCCACCAAGCGCACAGCACATTTTGATTCGTTTGGTGATTCTATCATTTCCACTCCGCATTCAATTCCACCAATATAGCGATAAATTTTTTGGTTGACTAGGTTCTTGATCCTTGTACTTGCTAAAATTTATTCCGCTTCATATGTGTGAAGAAATTGAAAAAAAATCGCGAGTTATTTACAAAGCAACTTACGTACGAATCTCCCTGAACATTCCATGTCTTACGGTGAAATTGACTGCATACGGCTAGGATAAATCCCGCGCGCAACAACAACTAACTTGATCAAATCTTGGACTTGGCACCATCAGTTTGTACTGATTGTATGTTTGAATTGGCGTTGCTTTTCTTTTTTGCATTTTTGTCATAGGTTAGCACTAATTTTTGGAAAACAACATTTTTGACTTACCTTGCCATATACTATGCCTTCTGTAGGCGGGCCATTCCAGGTGATGTCTGACTCGCGTTTGGATTAGAGTTGTGGGTTTTGTGAAAAAGCAATCAAGTCGTACTTTGAAATGACTCTTTGGGTCGCTTTAAAGGTCAAAATGAGTTCTGATTTCAAGGTCACGCTGCAATCTTTTCAGAATATAATGGGAAAGTAATCTGGGCTAACTTCTGACCCAACGTCCGGGGAGAGGGTTAACCAAAACACAGTCCTCTTTTGTGCCCGGTGGTATTTCTCATGCCTATAAAGCGAGATGCTCCGGGTTGGAGACTGTGTATTTTCGGGCTTTATTTAGTTCTGTGGCTCGCCCGTTTCTTAACAAACTTCTCCGAGCTTCTATATAAATTTACCCATTTACTTTCTCGGGTTGTATCATTTACTTGATGTAAAAGGCATAACTTGCATGTTGTAAGATATTGATAATTGTACAGGGTAAATGTGAGATGTAAATTAGTGTGTTGTAATTTTGTTGAATTCTGAATAATAACATATGCTGAGATCTTCCAATGTGCATGAGAAATAGATAATTATGCAGGATTTTTTGGAGTAGCAGAAAAGAACATGCCTTAGCATTGCAACGATGTCAATTTCTGTGTGAAATGTATTTTGTGATTGTTCTTTTATTTTGATAGAACATTTACCGATGTGATCTTACATGTTTAAAATTGTACATAGAAAGGAGTTAAATGCCCAATCGTGTCCTAATGATATGTTTATTTGCACACAAGTTTTGTGTTTGGCTAGTCTTCTAACAGAAGACTCTTTTAGCGCCACTGATTTCCATGTAAGAAAATGGGACATGTAGGTTTAAAGTTGTTGTGGCAATGTCCTTACTTTATGCATTAAAAAATGGTAACCTTCCACCACCCCTTTTTGCATATAAGGGGGGTGTAACTAGGAAAAGAAGAGAACAGGATGTGGTTTATGAACATTTTACATTCTTTCAAGGCCTTTTAAAACTCACAAATGTTGCCGGTTTGAAGTGGGAGCATTTCCCCTTACTTTACTTTTCAAGTATACAGCTACTGGCAATATACTCACTGTCACTGCTAAAGCTGTTGGGAGGCATATTTAAAGGCTGACTCAGAGATTTCCCGAGGAGGGCACACTCAATTTTCAAAGAAATCATGTTTTTTTGCATATACATAATGCTTCTCCAAATACTAATCACTGTGTGAAATAGCTAAGCTCAAATCGAAGTCCTTCATATAGAAAATCACAACTTTGTTATAAAATTCCGGATCTGGAATTTTTGTTTTACACAGTATCCTATGGTACTTTTATGCATACATAAATGTTTACTGCATGAAAACGAAAAATCAGATTCGTCGTAAACTTTGAATTGAGCATTTTGGGTGACTATCTTTAGTTCCAGTTGACTGTTTTTAATTAATACACAAAAAAGTATATTTCAAAATCTTTGAGTCGGCCTTTAAGTATTGCCAAGTATCTCCCCCCATCATCTTAGAACAAATCTATTCTGTATCTTTTAGCAACATGTTAATATTTGTTGGCTTCAAATCCTATTAACAAGATAGGCTCAGGGTCAAATCAGTTGGTGAAACACCATGCAATGTTCAAGTCCAGTATACTCCTGAAAATTAGAGCTTGACAGTAAAAGAGGCAGCAAAAAAACCACAACACGAAATCTGTATTACAACAAACATTGAATTACCGTGGACTGCATTCAAGAAACAATTAATGGAGGCGTGTCTTGATAAGAGTAGTAGTAATATTATGAGCTTTAATAGTTCTTTAATGATCCAATTAAGTCTATAAATTTTTCATCTTGATATAATGGTCTTCACCCTAACCCCATCTGTAAAGTTTCGTCGCTCGATATTCGCTGACGTAAGCATGTTAGAATAAGACCGTCGCCCGTCAAACGGCTCACGCTAACTTTGGTACGAGCCACTGATCACATTGATTTTTTTCACAACACAAAACCTATGGCAATTCATAATCGGGAAAAGAGCGTTCATAGCACGGCGTGAACCAGTAACCAAAGGATACTAACATGCACGTACATCAGCGAATTGCACCCGTTTTGATGTGAGCGAAAATGGGATTTTGTAATCCCCATAGAGTACTGTGTAAAATAATATTGGACACAAATGGGGCATATTTTCGCTCAAACATCCAATCATACATCCTTTAGCCCAGATTTCAACAGGTAATGACAAAAATAGTAGCGCTCTCCTGATACCAATAGTTGGACACTTCCGGTAAAATCTACGAGGCGATCGACCATGGCCCTTTAAATATAGAGGTTGCACATTATGAGGATGCCATATTTCAGCTTGCGCAGACCTGCTCATACTATCCCCCACTTATTGTCGACGTTCAGAAGATAAGTTTTAGAGCATTGATCTGAAGTCATGGTAACCACACGTCAAGCTATACCCAAACGTGATTTAATTCTTGCATGTTAATTTGTGATATAAAATTTCGAAAATGTCATTGGTGAAGTATCGACTTGAAAACATTGAGGAATCTTGCAGATAGGGTGGTCTATGTGCTATGAAACATCGATTGTAACATTTATTTGTGAATTGGGTGCAAAAAATATTTGAGTCTGTGTACAAATGTATGTTCGTTTTCTGATACTTTTTTTTAGCTGTATTCCTAAACTGCTGTTTGTAAATACAAAGAGCTGTACATAACCCTGATTTTCTTAGTTTGATATTGATGAGTGAGTAGTAATTAATATTTGTAATGATAAGATGTGAAATGGAATGCAGTATTGTTTAACAGTGATTGAAGTAAACTCAGTACGATTTGGATATAAAATGATGTAAAGTTAGGTTGGAAATGGATATCACATAGTGTAACACTGGAAAAGCTAAAGATTAATTTTAGTGGCTAATTAATAAATGATTGGAAACACTAATTCAACACAAGCAAATTTCATACCAGTTGAATATTATAGTCATGTTAAATGGTATTTTGAGATCCACAGCCTCGTACCCTCGACTTGCCTAAAAGTGAAGAATTTTATATCACCTTAGTCATTGCTAAGTAAGTATATGTGGCCTAATCGTGCGTGCAATTCGCTTTACTTTTAAGAAATTTGTAATTTTGTAATTTTTCTGTCTGTAAATGGACAAATTACAACACGGTGGCGTATGGGGCAGCGTGATGCAAACATTTGCGCGAACATCAAAAGCACAAAACGCACCATCAGAATCATCTGAAATATGCAAAATAACCTTTTCCTCAAGGATATCTATGGAACCATAAACTAAGATGAGGTGCTAGGATCACAAATGTACTTTTATAATTGGAAAACAATGCCCCCTTAAGCCCCTGGGTATCCCAAAAGCACCATAGTGGTGTTCTTGCACGCTGTGTTTGGCAGCTGCTGAACATTAAGTTTTACAATTTGTGTAGTTAAGCAACCTCCAGTGGGGTATGATTGAATGTATTGTTAATGTAATCACCAGGCCCGTAACGCAGGGGGGGGATTCGGTCGCACCCCCCAATTCCAAAAAGGGGCAAAGGGTCCACTTTTTGCTGAATTTTTGGCATAAAAAGGTCCACTTGACAAGAATGTCACTTTTTGGTGATGATAGTCAAAAAGGTCAAATAAGACATTTTATTAGGGGGGGTAGGTAAAAAGTCCACTTTTAACCAAGAAGGCCACTTTTTGCACCCCCCAAAATAACTCCTGCCGTACGGCCCTGTGTTCGCCATACACTCCAATATTCTCAACATCAAGGGCACAGTTTTCATTGAAAAGTATTTAGCTTTGGCTTGGTAATTGACTGTATTGGTTCGCAGGGTGTGTTTCTTCAAGATTTTTCCTGATTTCTGCAATTTAATTTAATTTAGCCCTATTTTGCAATTTAGTTCCATTTTACGATGTTTTCAGGATTTTTCCACAAAACACAATCACACTGTTTCTGGGTATGACATTATTATACCATAATCTAAATTTCCTAGCCCATACACACTGCTATGGGAAAGATTGATTTAACGCTTTGGAATCAGGAAACTAAGGCTCTCCCCACAAAAATCGGAACCATGTAATTGGTGAATAATGGAAAATCGGATCATTCCTCTAAACACTTATTTTTAAATATGGAACTGTGAATTTTTTGTATGTACTGTTAATTTGGGGATTTTACCTTGTGTTCGTAAAAATTTAAGGTGTGAACTATCAACAATTAATATCATCATAAAAAGATGTCCTTAAGAAAGAGGTGAAATAGCATTGTACAGTTTTATGTTAAATGCATACAAGACACAAGTGCAATCAACTGTATATAGACAATGTAAATGTATGTGGTAATTGTAGAATAGATAACTAACCTGTAAATAAATGACAAACTTTGGTTATTTTAAGCATGGCATTTATATATATAATTTTGATTTTTATGACCTTTAGATCATTTGTTATACATTATTAAATACCTGGCATACATGGCAGACTTTGAATTAAGACTAATTAATACCTTAACTGTGGGGGTAATTGTCCCTAAAAGTGTTCCGTAAGTTAGATCACAGAGGAAAATCATTTAGATGGCAAAATGTTTGATGGCTTTATGTAAAGAGTAGTAAGTGAGAATACACAGAAGACATACTTCTTGAAAAATGCACAAATTATTCTCATTTTATTCTGTTGATGCATCCAGATTTGATGTTCCCCTAAAATGAATAAAATTAATTACCTATATGCTTCCATGAAGATTCACTGCTATCATACTTTAAAAAGGATAGTTTGGCCACACTATGCCAATCAAACATTTTATAAGGCTCATTACCATAAACTCTGTCTGATTTTCCCAAAGAAATTGTAATAGAAAATAATTAAACTACTGCAAGTAGCAGTGGTATTCCTCGATCAGCTGCAAAAATTGGATAAAAGGCATGGCATAAAGAGATATATTATGCACAGATCGACAAAGCTGATAATACCCATTACGTATAGTACCATTATAAATGAGAATCCTTTTTCTCAAAGTTGTTGTGGAAGAAGGTTTTAAAGATGTTTTTTCTTGTAGTTGGATGGTTGCTAATCAGATTTTTTTTGTCCACCTTATAACTGTGTGGACATTGTGAATAAGGGGGAAATTTAGTACAGGGGCAAAATTTGAAATCAAGTCAAATTGTTGTCTAAAGTAACACCAATGTAATTTGTCCCCATCATAAGGATTTAAAAAGGTATATAGTTTGGTTTATTCTGACCTTTAGTTTCAAGGCTACATCCCTGGGGCAAAAATTACTGTGCGCTCAGATTTTAATTGAAACTGGTGTCAGTTATTGCCTCTGGTTATACTGAAGCAGAAAATGCATTTTATTCTTTGCATGACGCTCTGTATCATTTTAGTTGAATTTCTAACCCCTATAACTAACTGTCAGAACCTAGACAAGCTGTACCTTTTTATAATCCTTATAATGAGACCAAAGTATTGGTGTGCATTTAAACACAATATGACCTGATTTCAAACTTTACCCTGTATTAATTTTACCTCCCTATTTATTTTAAAATCCCCACATTTCTCAGAGAATGGACCCAAAAATTCTGATCCAGCATCCTTCAAACCTTCTTCCCTAAACTTTGAGAATAGGTTTCTCATTTATAACCATACTAGTAGTGTTGATCAAAGTTTACCATTGGTTTACCACCAAGTATTACAGAGTTGAATCAAGACATGAAATGTTTCTCACCACAAAGTACATTATGTGTAGACAATTCACTTACAATTACTGTTTTGATCAATTATTTGACATTTTTTCACAGAGTACAACAAAATTGTCATTAAATTGCAGTAATTACATTTAGATTACTATATTGTTGTCAAAATTCATATTCAAGAAGGCCAAAACTCTAATGATTTTCTACTAAAAGCTGTAATTGTAAAGTAAATTGAACAGATTATATAGAGTGCTGAATTAGGGGTTCATTCATAGGATGTTGGGTATGAATGCTTGTTTATGCCCGAGGGGTACCCCTTTCATGTTTACCATACTTTCTGCTAACTATTACTTACAAAATTAAATAATTAAATATCACATTCGGCCTGAAATTGCATGATTTTTACCACTTTCGGCATTCGTCGCGGTAACCATGTATAAATGCTTGTTTATACATGGTCATGTGACGCGTATTGACCAATCTCGTATGCCGCTACATACAAGGTAAACATGAATGTGTTTACACAAACCCAGGAGACAGCCATAAACAATTCTAAATTAAATGCAGATGGGTGCATAATTAGCTGCAATGTAACAGTTATTTCCAAATCAATTCTAAAAATTATGCTTTTTACAAACATTATTGCTGGAGTTGGGATATACAGGCTGTCCCAAAAAAATGTTAACACTCGGAACGACAACATTTTGATGAAAAGTATGCATGGGTCTTTGTTTGGTATCCATTTAAAGCTAATAAAATAAGCTTTAATATGGCATTTATTTTATTCCAATCCGATACGTAAAACAAAAGATATGCTTCATCAATTATAAGAGGCCAAAATCCACTTGGTCCGATTTCTGCCTTGGAACACTTGGAATGCATGATGCAACATGAATACATTTGGCTTCATAGCACATCTTCTTTCCATCTTAAAAAGAAAACAAATAGATTTTGCAGTGTTTTTCTATTTAAGAAAGACCTTGAGATTCCTGCCACTGTGTTTTACCAAACGTTCATTGTTTTATCTATAACAACTGCTCTTCTAAAAAGAGAAACGTTGGCTTGAGTTATTGCTATTCTGGTCCGTGGATCTGTATGGCCTGCCACTGGTGTCTTTATTTCTAATTCTGCCTGCTTTATTAGACCATGTAGGCTTATTATCAGAAGTTTCTCTTTCTTTTTTGTTTACTTTTGTGTTTTTGTTGTTTATTCTGCCTCTAGAATCATATATTTTCTTGGGAATCCAATAAAGAAGTGTCTGATTGTTTGGTTTAATTTGGTTTGGTTTAACATTCTGGGTAATTTTGAGCAATTTGATAGGGCTACTAACTCTGCTAATGAAAGTGAACATAATATATTTGAAAATACATAGTATTGCTGATCATAAAGACAATGATCACACTTTATGACAATGATGAAGTTCAAAATGGATTGTCAATATCTTCACTAGCTGCAATTACCAATCAACCCAATTTTGAGTATGTTAGAAAATCATGTTTCACACAATCTTACAAATGTAACCACCGCAAATTGGACCAATCCGAATTTGTACTCTCCTTTTTGATGAAGCATATCTTTTGTTCTACATATCGCATCGAAATGAAATAAACGGCAAATAAAAGCTTATTTAGTTAGCTTTAAGAGCATACCAAACAGAGACCCATGCGTACTTTAGTTATTTACAACATGCCTGTGTTCCGAGTGTTAACATTTTTTTGGGACAGCCTGTATACATATGAACAAGTTTCTACATGTTTTTTTCTACACAACTGATTGATTATGGCTTCAAGCAGATGACAAGGTTAAGCTGTCACAAGCATTAATCAAGCTTGTACATAAAACAATAAATCCATTAAGTCACTCTATCATGTGCATACCACAGTCTCTTCAACACAAACCTTGACCACTGAATCACCCTTCAGCTGATCATTACAAAATAGACCAACCCAAAGCTGTTGGATTATTGAGCATACTCATAATCTTATAGCCAACTGAGTACATTGCTTGGGATCAAACAAAATAATCCCTCACACTGGTATTAGTTTGTGTAACACGGTGGTCTCAATGAGCTGCTTAGGTTTGTTTCAAACAGTTGCAATAAATAGTAGTGAATGAGCTTTATTCCATAAAACTATTGATTTCCGTTGAACTAGGTGGTCTCATTGGGTAGGTAAGTACGTATACCAGAATTAGAGGCCAGATTGATCTGTTTCGCCCCAGTAATAACAACTATGAAACTGCTAATAACAAGGACCGCTCTTTGGTTTTAGTATTGTTGTTAACAGGCAAACCGTATAATATCACATTCGTAGAAACAAGGTGGTACATTATATTCTATACCTTTTGATTGCCTTTAAATGCACATAGTGTGCAAATTCTATTAAGAACTGTTTTGCAAGAATTTAATGTGCTCTCCTTAAGGTTTATGTTTCATCTTGAAGAGAAAATACAACAAAAATATTTTACATTGAAATTCTTTCCTCTGTCAATACTGTAAACCATTCATTTTGATCTGTAATTAATAGTTTACACGCAAAATGGAATAAATTTGATGACCTTCATAGTACATTCTTTTAGATTAATACATTCCCATAAATAAAAATAAGTACTTTTAACAAAATGGTAAACAAGCTTGTCTAATTTGATCAGATTTCAACTAAGGTAAGTGTTCAAACAACCTATTTTTAGTTTTACTTTGTTATATTGTAGTAGGCACTTTGTATTCAATTAAAGAACCAAAGAAAATGGCTAGATCTATAGCAATACACTGTAGGTAAAAGATGACTATAGTTTTATTTTAGGATTTTTGGATAGATGTGTTTCTGGCATATTTGTCACAATAGCATAGTTGCACAGGTAAATTCTACTTGCCACAATTGAAATGAATTAGTCAAATTAGACAAGTAAGCCTTTAACAGCAATTTACTATATAGTCCATTTCTCTACCTCCGTGCAGTGATTTCATAACCTTGACCCAGCTTTTTGGTCATATCTTGACGTGTGCAAGAGATATGCCGTCTTTGTGCGCGCATGTAAAAATGCCGTCGCTTTAGGCCAGCGCACAGTTTATTGGTGCGACTATCAAATATCGCACTGATGTCACATACTGCACGGAGGTAGGAAAATGGAGTATAGAAGCAAATGCATAGTCTGCGGACTAATTTTGGTCCAAAGGGTGAGAAATTCTCAGCATATTATTATGAAAATTGAGTCCCAGTGAACCGGTCTCTTTCAGCTTTTTTTACATGGGCTAAGTACAGTCTTATAAGAACATTTATACAGACACAATTAAGTTTTTTACAGCAATCCTTCTCAAATTAGGATGATTTACAAGTATTGAATAATCACAAGTGTAATGTTAAACACAAATGTGTAGATAATAATTTGCCTGTTAGTATCCTTGACATTAAAACCATTCTTATGTTCCCATTATGTCATGCTGCTATATGTTGTATCCTATAATAAATGTGAAAAGCCTGCAAATACTAGTCAAATGTTATGACTGAATGTTTTGTTGTGTATGATGACAAGTCCCAGCTGTTTACACTATGTTGCATTAGAACTTTTGTGGTTATCAGCATTTGCATTCGCTATATTGGGAGACACCCATGGGAGGACCTGGTACACATTTACAAACAAATATAAGCTTGATTTTTCTGGGATCATGTTGTACCCAACAACCAGATTTGAGGTTTGCATGATCCATATTTACTTGCACTATCATACCAAATAGCAGTCCACTGTGACATTTTAAACATGCCCCAAAACACTAAATTCCAAGTTTTAATGGAACTGAACAAGAGTTCAAGGAACTCCGTCATATAAAACACTAGTTAGACACAATAAAATACTCATCACAACCAGTTTTCTAATTTTAAACCCACCATTAATTGTACTATCATACCAATTAGCAGTCCACTGTGACATTTTAACATGACACAAAACACTAAATTCCAAGTTTTAATGGAACTGGACTTGAACTTGTTTAATGCGACAAGAGTTCAAGGAACTCTGTCATATAAAACACTAGTTTTTAAACTTAACTCACCACATTAGGTCATTGTCTAATATGTGAAAAAAAAAAAAAATTGTAGGGTTTGTACACATCCTAGGCGGCCCCCCCCCCCCCCCCCCCAAAACTGTGAAATAATGTATATAGTACTAACCCTAGCTTTGCCAAACTTGTTCAGAGTTATTTAACCGTCCGCCGAGCAATGATTGCATCGACAGGAAGCAAATGCCAAATCGACCCGCCCCTTTGGGTAGGTTGACAAGTTTTGGGGGGGGGGGGGGGGAGACTCTGGGAGATAAAGGCCTTATTATTAAAAGTCAATCTCCTGTTGGTATAGGTCAAACTTTTGCAAAGAGGGTCACAGTTTTAATGCAAAAATCTTTATAGATGTGTAAAAAACAAAGAGAACATATGAGCATTCATAACATTTTCCACCAAAAAATTCATTCAGCTTCATATGCAAAACAATATGAACTAACAATTTTCCCGGTCAGAGGGCCAAAAAAACGGCTGATTTAGCATGATTTTTTTTTTTTTTTTCCTTTTTTTTTTTCTCCCGGCCAAAGTTGTCGGGGGGACAAAAAAAAAAAAAAACCCTGCACCCCATTGAGAATTTCCTTTCCTATTCCTGGGGGGGGGAGCCGCGCCCCTGTGAATGGGCTATTTTAATGGTGTAAATGGATTGTTGTTCAACTTTCGGCATGGGCAGGCGATGAATGGGGATGAATTAGTATTCTGCCACCACTTAAAATTCAGCACCTTAAAACATGCGGTTTATTCCGTTAACGGTGCCGAATTCGTAGACTGTGCAAATACTAAATTCTTTCCGATGAATGGGTAGAAGGAATTTAATTAATCCACTCACCATCCTACACTACAATCGAATTAACCATTGAACTTCCACCAATTCATGCTGATAGAGCTGATGATTAGTGGGCTGTAATATGTTTTTCTGACAGGTTATGAATATTAATGAGCGTATTTTCAATAATGTGATTTAATTTTTTCTGTCACTCTAATTTCACCTAAAGATACTTATTGCCCAAGTAAAAAAAACCGTACTTGTGGGGGACAATGTTTAAAAATTTGTACACCATCAATAATTTTTGGTTACAACTTTAAAATGTTTACAAAATCATTTTATAAATTATAAAAGAAACATGAGCAATAAGGGTCAAATAAAGTCATATCAACTGATCCCTATTTTAAAACTTTTATTAAATATCCAGCAAATCTCACAGAATTCTTAAGTTTTTTAAAAAAGGTTTGCATGCAGATTTGTATGACTTCCCTCTAATTAGGCATGGGACTAATTATATTGTGTGATGTTTTTTGTTTTCTTCTTTTTTTGGAGGTATAAACACAAAATAAACAAAAATCTTATAAATTTGATCTGTTTATTATTGCAGGACCTGAAAACCTTCCCCCTGCGAATCTTGGCTACTATCAACCTCTGTGCATCATCTGTCAGGGCTAGACCAATAGGGAAATTGACCTCCTTTTGTGATACAACAAACACGTAGGTATTTTCTCCAGACTCTGAGAGAAGCAAAATAGATATGCCCATATGATTCGTAATAGCTAGAAATAATAACCCTCATCTGCTGTGGGAACACAGCAAATAGACCTCAGGAACTCAACCATTTTCAGGTAGGGTTCTTGAGAGTATATAGAACCAAACCAGTGTGATCAAGAATCTGTGCTTCCCCCCAGTTTGCTATGGAATGAATTTTGTTATATTTGTGACTGCATGAAGTGTATCCCTTTGTTTAACCCTTGAAGCTTGTGCTCTGTGGTACCATCAAGGCTGATGCGTGCTTATGTTTTCTGCTCAGCACGCCAACCAGTAGGTGTCCCTGTTGTCTATGCCAGAACCCCAATGACTTGTAACTACTCCCTGGTAGGCAGATGAAAATACTTGCTGGGAGATATGGTAGGGAATTGGTAGAGAAATTTACTACCCATGTTGTTATACACATTGACATATGGTGAGTTAATCCAGATCAGTGACATAAAATTGGTGATTTGATCCACAAGCACATCCCATGGGTTTCCTAAGGTGAACCCAGATTGGTTAGATTTAAAGCTCAGCTTAATTGTTCCCATTCTTATTATCATACAGATGTATTGAAACCCATTTTGTGTAAAGTCAAGCAACGCAATATCTCCAACTGGTTAACTCTGCAACACCAGGACCACGGCCAGCTGACGCTATCCAAATTCCTTTTCAAAACTTCCAGACCACCACTACCTAATAACAGGGTACCAAGATTTAGTAATTCTGGGCTCACTAGCCTCTTTTAGGATTGAACTTTATCTCTCCAGATGGCCTCTGTACAGAAGTAGGTTTCATGTCTCTCAGTTGAGTACAGGTACTCTTCAGTGATGTATTTAGGCTACAGCAGATCTAATCAGAAACCTTATTGGTTATTCTGATGCATTGTAGAGCTGTGGTATGTAGTCAGTTTTATGTAATTGGATTCATCTTTTGTGCATTCAAGTGCTTCCTCGCTGAGAAGGGCTGGTTGACTTCGACTTGATGGATTTTTATGTTTTCTTCAAGTGCTTCAAGAGTGTTTCTTTTGTAACCTGGTCAAACGTGCACAATCTGCACTTCTGTGTTTGCCAGAATTTTTTGTGAGAGGTTCCAAGATGCATTAACTCCTGAAATGTAACATCAACCGCCTCTTTCGCCTTTCCACATATTGAATCCAGTTGTTTTATTTCCTTCTTTTGTCCCTTGATGGCCTTCCATATTAACTAGAGTATGAGTAGAAGCAGGGTGATCAACAACAGTACAGTCACGACATATCAATACCCCACACGTTTCACAATAAAACCTAGGAATTGACCTTCATGAATCTTGCAAAGTTGCGTGCTGTGACACAGACTTCTAATATCTACTTTCCCTGACCTAAAGATCTTCAAATGGGTTAACTTATGATACTCATAGTTTTACCTTTCTATGTATACCAACACATTTCCCCACACACAACCCCACACAACTAGTAAATAAGCTTCTGCCTTATGGTATACAGCTCCACAACAGTTACTTGGAATCTCGCATCGTTTGGATTGGAGCTTCTCAGCAGTGGCGTGTCTTTCTTTTAACGTGTTGATGAAGAAGTTTGTTCTGAATCCTTCACGCCCAATCTCTGGTAGAGGAAAGTCTTGAACACAGAGGGGACATCTTACCTGGCCTTTCTTGCTTTGGCCCATTCAGTGAGGCATTTGAGGCGTAAGAGTGAAGGCCTGGGGAGTGCTTTGGCTTTCAGTGGTAGACTCGGAATGCCACATTCTGTAAGGTCTTTGCTATAAGAGTGTTTGGATTGGTGCCATCTTCTGCCTGCTCAAATCTGTAAAACAAAATTTGAAACAATAATAATATTCATCGTCATATCGTCATCATCATCATTCATCAACATCACACATCACCATCAGTAGCAACAGCACCAGCATCATTCAAACCGCAGAGGCATAACAAAGCATGTAAAAGACGAATTTTGCTTTATTTCAACGAGACAATAGCCATTTTGAAAAATAGTGCGCCCTCAAGATTTTTCAAAAAATTTGATATTTTTGCATGGTTGTAAAGTTTTTATTATACAATCCGGAGTCATTGTATTCAGCAGAAAAGGTAATGGTGTATAAAGCACAAGAAAACAGAGTTGATTACCACGGCATTCACACTGTTTGACCCGCTTAGGACATATGTGGTGTTACTAATAATGAGTCCGAGCCATATTCATGTAATAGAAACATTTATGATTAAAGTACGGCAAACTACGAGTTAGCCTACAAATTACCTGGATTCTTCCCGGGTTGATGTCTTAGCCTTTATTTGATGCCCTATTCTGTTTTTTTGGGTATGTTATTTTGATGTGTAAAATATATCTCTTTCTTCCAATGGCCTAACATCATTGCAGCATGTGAACAGTGCCGCTTTAAGACACAGCTTAATACAATTAAAGAAAACGTGGTCATGTATGTTCTGTCCTTCGATCACCCCTTCCCTTTTTTTTACAATGTTCGACAAATTTTACCACATATATTTTCACAGGGGGACGTATCCTAAACAGGAGAGAGAATTTTCTCAAAAAAAAATCAAAAAATTATTAAAAACAACTCATAAAGTGAATCAAATCCATCCCTGACGCAACTAGTGGCGATGCAAATTTGCGTCTCCCCGTGAAAATCTCTGCATGTATTTTGCTCATCAAGCACCTTTTTTATACCAGAAGGGTGGATTCGCCTGAAACGTCGTAACCAGATGCAAGTGCCAAAGGTGTAATCATGAGCATCAGTACAATCATTATTTAGAGTTCTGGGCACCAACCATTAGTTGGTTTGCATGTTGTCGTATTTGGAAAGCCCTTATGCATATTTGAGGCCACGTGAGGTATTTTTTGTTCAAGCATTTTGCGAGTGAATACAACAACAAACATGTCACATTTGTTCTTTCGTTCATGTCCATTACAATTTTTTACGGATTTGACTAGATCATCTTGGTGATCGCGAACGAAATGACCTTCACAGTAGTTTTGGCATGACGGTGACTAAATCAACCAAGTTCATAACCTTAATTACAACTTAACTTTTCTAGCATACAACATTTTGACTGATGAAATTAGATGACCTTAAAGAGACGAGGAGATTTCCAGCAAGGAAAGATAGAAGCGCTCTCAATATTTGTCGAACCCGGTTTTTGCATATTGGAAGCTTATCAATGTATTAGATCACACTGAAGTAAATAGGCCGGAATACGCGGTCTTAGGTAATATGTGAGGATTTTATAGTTACTTTCGTCGTGCACGACCAGAAGTTAAAGCATGGTTTTCTATGGAACGATGGCGGAGATAGCCAGCAAGTTCAAAAACAAGGTTTGCGGTTTATCTTTTTGTACTTGTTTGTTCAATAAACCTTTCAAAAACGTGCTCGGTAGGTGGTAGACGGACCCGAGCCAGTGAAATTGAGGGGGAAATTTGTACCTCAAAAATCTCCTCCGTCACTTAAAATCACATTTTAATCAAAGTATGTCCAAACTCACAAAGGTACATTACCATGACAACAATTTTTTGGCTGAATTTAACTTAGATACACTCGATGACTTCAAAATGACCTGTTAGAATGTTGGCATTGAATTTTGACCCCACATCACCAAGTTCGAGACCATTACAAACCGTGCAAAAACCTAAATTTGATCATTTTTTACTCTACATGACCTTTACCCAGCCCCCGGTGGGCTCACCCAACCGGCACAACTGACGCATGATCGTTACAGCTTTGCCAAAAAACGGACAAATATGGAACGCCATGGTGGTTAATGACAATGGTTCCCATCGTATGGTGGTTATATCCCATTGGATATGTATTTGTGATACATGATTTGACGCAAACCGGTATTAAAACAGGGGTTCACATCTATGTTCGCTCTCGCGTGGCATATTTGTCCGCGCGATTTTGGAACGTCATTCGGTCAGTATCACAATTGAGTGAGCCCACCGCTAAGCCCCTTAAGGCCACACCTTCCCTCATAACCATGATCATTGGTTACCAAGTTCGTCACATGGGGTAAATTTTAAGCGAAAAGATAACTGCCAATTTGCCCTTTTGCAATCATGTGCCACATTTGGTTTTTTATTGCGGAAGTGATTACTATTAAAAGGAGGATACTAAATTACTGCTTTAAGCAAAATGCCCAGGGCTATAGGACATTAATCACATACACATACAGTAACTTTCTAGTATCACTCAGAGCAACCTCAGGGGCAAGACAATGAAGGGCCACTTGGATGGAGTAAATTATAAGGTTAACTTCTTGAGATTAAATCTAAGAAACCAGTTCTGCTTCTTACTGAGCCGCAGCTCCAATTGTAGTCCAGAAGGGAATTTTGTTCTAAGTTTATATGAATTAGGTCATTACTACCTTAGTGAGGAAGCGCAGTGTCGATTCCCTTTGTAGCTGATCAACAGGTTTGCATCTAATCCTTCATCTTGCTCGAGAACCTATTGGATAAAGTTAATGCATAAAAAAGTATAGTTTCAAATATATGGCAAGGTTTAAGAGTAGGAATAGTCCAGTGAATGATTTGAGGGTACACGTTGCTGCTGTCCAACATGGTAGTCCAAATTTAATTAAAAATCCTCAACAAAAGTTTGGCCAGTTTCTGAGCCACCTATATTGCTTTATTTGTGACCTATTCGTATCCTTTTATGATCATACAGGAAGCACTCAGCTAATTTCCACTGGTCTTAAAATACACCATCTTGTAAAAACGTTTGCTTCATGGCTAGAGTACCTCCCCTTTTGGAGACCAGGTGGGGGTCTCAAACAGAATGTGACAAATTGTTGTTCTGTACCTTGTTGTAGGGCCATTGTAACTTCAAACGTAAAATTCATTTCCATTTATTACCCATCCATCGCCGCAAAAGTTGAAGTGCATGATGTTACAATATAAAACGACTAGAAATAGGACGAGATAATAAACATTAACAAAAGGATTTAAACATATAAAGAAGACCATTACAATGGCCGTATAATTATCAACCCATTCCAACAATGAGTGGTACGCACAGGAAGCGCACACCAAGCACGCAACACGCACGCAGCACGAATCCTCAACCCACCCACCGCACGCACGCACACCGCATGCATGCCCACACACCCAACAACACCCAACCACCCACAAGAACCCACACAATGCAACGCAGCCACCACTCGCCCCCACCCACCCAATCAGCTGCACCCACCCACCCACCCACTCAATCATTCACTCACTCACGCACGCACTCACTCCAAAACAAAGACACGCGATACGTCATATCACCAAACCAAACAAACATTATTAACTCATGAATCTAACTACTCGTAAATGTCACAATGGTGGAACAAGTACAAAAAAATAGTCTAATCGATTAATGACCAGGAATCAAGAGATAATACAATTTTAAAATGAAACTTATGTTTTCACAGATTCAAAATTGTTTGTAACAAAGCGCCTCCGTTCATTTAAATTATGGGGTTACCTTGGACTTCGAGACCTTCGGGCATCCATTCAGCCCAGAAGAATCCCATATGTTGACCATCGTTTGTTGTTTGAGATACCGCGGGGGTGTGAAGACAAAGAATTGAGTTTTGATCCCCACTGAAATCGTGGCTGGCTTTCTATATACCTATGGGGTGGGCTTTAAATTAGTAATTACACGGATAAATTAGTAATTACCGGAAAGTTTCATAGACTTTTTGATTATACTATCTTGTTTATTTGGCTCTTTTTACTTTAATCACAAAAAAGGTATATTTCAAAATCTTTGAGTCCAGCCTTTAAGTAATTCCAAGTATCCCCCCCATCATCTGAGAACAAATCATTCTGTATCTTTTAGCACATGTTAATATTTGTTGGCTTCAATCCTATCACAAGATAGGCTCAGGTCAAACAGTATGGTGAAACACCATGCAATGTTCAATTCATGTAATAACCTGTGAAAATAATAGAGCTGACAGTAAAAGGGCAGCAAAAAACCACAACACTGAAATCTGTATTACACCAAAGCATTGAAACCGTGGACTGCAATTCAAGAAACAATACGTAATTGAGGCTTGCTTGATAATAGTCGTGTAAGATTATGAGGCTTTAATATAGTTCCTTTAATGAGCCAATTTTTAAGTCTATAATTGTTCTCTTGATCGAATGGCCTTCAATCCTAAAACCACCCCATGTGGAAAGTTTCGCGCCGATATTCGCGTTTACCGGAGAACACTTTAGAATAAGACTGTCGCCAGGTCCAACTGGCTCACGCTAACTTTGGTACGATCCACTGATCAATTATCACAACACAAAACCTATGGCATGTCATAATTTCGGAAAAGGTGATGATCTCAGCGTGAACCAGTAACCATGTCTGCTAACATGCATCTACAACATCAGCGATTTCACCCGTTTTGATGTAGCTAAAAATGTGATTTTGAATAATCCCCAGAAGTAACTGTGTAAATTAATAGTTGTACGAGCCAGTGTGTGGGAGGGTGCATATTTTCGCTCAAACATCCCATCCATACTCCTTTAGCCAGCTTTCACAGTAATTGCACAATCGTAGCGCTCTCCTGATACCAATATTTTGAACCACTCCGGTAATCTACGAGGCGATCGGACCATGGCCCTTTAAAATGGGGGGTTCGGTGGTTGCACTTATGAGGATGCCATATTTCAGCTTGCCAGGAACTGCTCATACTATCCCCCACTTATTGTCGACGTTCAGAAGATAAGTTTTAGAGCATTGATCTGAAGTCATGGTAACACAAACGTGCAGCTAGACAAACTTGGATTTAGATTCTTGCACTGTTATTTGTGATTTATAATTTCCAAACTGTCATTGGTGAAGTGATCGACTTGAAAACATTAGGAATTCTTGTCATTCTTGCAGATAGGGTGGTCTATGTGCTATGAAAAACACGAGTGTAAACATTTATTTGATAAGGGGTGCAAAAGTATTTGAGTCTGTGTACAAATGTATGTTCTGTTTTTACTGATACTTTTTTTGTAAGCTGTATTCCTAAACGCATGTTTTAAATACAAAGAGCTGTACATAACCGTGATTTTCTTAGATTGGATAATTGATGAGTGAAGTGGTAAATTAATATTTGTATGATAAGAGTGGAATGGAACTCTTTATGGTTCAACATGGTTGAAGTAAAACATCAGTAGATGTTCATTGTAGGCTATAAATGGATGTAAAGTTATGTTTGGAAATGGATATCACATAGTGTACTAGAAAAGCTACAATTTTTTTGTGGCTAATTAATAAATTATTGGAAACCATAGTTCAAAACAGGCAACTTTCATACCATTTGAATATTATAGTAATGTTAAAGGGGCATTTGTGATCAACAGCCTCATCCCCTCGAATTGGCCTAAAAAATTAGAATTTTATAATCACCTTAGTCTTGGCATATATGTATATGTGCTAATACTTATATGTGCAAATTCGATTTGCTTTTGAAGACATTTGTAATGTTATATTTTCTAGTCTGTCAACAATTACAACATAGATGGCGTAGGGGCAGCGTATTACAAACAGTTGAGTGTAACTTCAAAAGTCAAAACGCAACCATCAGAACATCTGAAATATTGCAAATAAAACCCTTTCTCAGGATATCTATTGAATCATTAACTAAAGTAAGGGGTAGGATCACAGATACATGTCCCGTTATCATTTGTAAAACCATGCTCTAGCTGGGTAATCCAAAAGCCCAGTAGTGGTGGTGTTGCATGCGTTGTTGCTAGCGTGCGAAACATAAGTTTGACAATTTGTGTGTTAAGCTACCTCCATAGTTGGGTCTGATAAATGTAGTTGTTTTATGTATCACCAGCCCGTACGCAGGGGGGGGGGTGGGTCGCACCCCCCAAATTCCAAAAAGGGGCAAAAGGGTCCACTTTTTTCTGAATTTTTCATAAAAAAGGGTCCCAAAACTTAGAGAATTTTGACAAGATGCCACCTTTTTGGGTGATGAAGCTGTTCCAACAAATGCAAAAAGGGAACATTTCGGGGGGGGTGGGGGGTAGTAAAAGTCCACTTTTACCAGAAAGGTTCCACTTATTTCGCACCCCCAAAATAAATCCTGCGTACAGCCCAGTGTATCGCCATAAAACACTCCAATATTCTCAACATCAAGGGCACAGTTCATTTAAAGTATTTAGCTTTGGTGCTTTGTAATTGACTCTATTGGTTTCTGACAGGGGTGTGATTCTTCAAGATTTTTTCCTGATGTCTTTAATTTAATTTTAGCCCAGTTTAAGCAATTTTAGTTATTCCATTTACTATGTTTCAGGATTTTTCCACAAAACACAATCACACTGTTTCGTTGTATGACATTCAATTTCCCATAAATCTAAATTCCTAGCCCAGACACACTGCTATGTGTGTGAGAATATGTGTACCTGTTTTGGAATCAGGAAACTAAGGCTCTCCCCACAAAAATCGGAACCATTAATTGGTGTGTGTAATGGGAAATCGAGCATTCCCTAAACGCTTACTTTTAAAATATGGGGAACTGGAATTTGTATGTCTGTTAATTTTAGGGATTTTAACCTGTGTTCTTAAAACTTTTAATTTGATGAACTATCAACACTTAATATCAACTCATAAAAGATGTTTAAGAAAGAGGTGAAATAGAATGTACAGTATTTATGTTAAATCATACAAGAACACGTGCACTCAACTGTATATAGACAACTGTAAAGTATGTGGCATTGTAAAATAATTATACATAACCTTATAAATAATGACAAAACTTTGTTATTTTTTAACATGGCATTTTAATATATATTAATTGTTTTGTATTTTCTGAACCTTTAGATATTTGTATACATGTATGTTATAATTACCTGGCATAACACAGCATACATTTTGAAGTAGAACACTACATGTAATTAAAGGGGCATTTTCGTGATCCACAGCCTCGTCCCCCGAGATGTACCCTAAAAAAAGTGTGAGATTTTTATATCACTGAACCGTTAACATTAAGTAAATCCGTGTGCGTCTTAAATCTTTCGTGTAAATAAAATCATATTTGTAAGAAATTTGCAATTGTGTATTTCTGTCGTAAATGGGACAAAATTATAGGCACATCTGCTATGGGACCGTGGGAAACAAGCAATTGCTCATACACAAACAGCAAGGTCGGGATCAACTAAAAATTGTACCTAAGCTTTTCTCAAGGATTATCTCGTGAACAGTGAATAAACAGAAGGTGCTGGAATCACGAATGCACCTTAATACCTTAATATTAGAGGGTCTGCCTTTCTAAAAGTGTTCCGTAACATTAATCACAGATGAACAATCATTTAGATGGCAAAAGTTGTAGATTGGCTTATGTATAAGAGTAAGTAAGTAGATAACACAGAAGACATACTTTCCGTTAAAAATGCACAAATTTATCTTCCTTTTAATTCTGTTTGAATGCCTCCAATTTGATGTTTTCCTCCCTAAAAATGAATAAAAATTAGATACTATTGCTTCCATGAAGATTCACTCGCTATCAGACTTTTAAAAAATGATAGTTTTGGTCCACACTAGGCCATCACTTTTATAAGTATCATTAACATACAACTCTGTCTGATTTCACAAAAGAAATTGTAAGAGAAAATTATTAACTACTGCAAGTAGCAGTGGTATTCCTCGATCAGCATCAAAAATGGATAAAAGGCTGGGCATAAAGAGAATATATTTATTCACGATCACAAAGCTTAATATCCCGATTACGTATAGTACGATTATAAATGAGAATCTTTTCTCAAAGTTTGTGGAAGAAGGATTTTTGCAGATGTTTTTTTCTGTAGTTTATGGGTGCTGAATCAGAATTTTTTTTGTCCAACCTCTAGGAAATGTGTGGACATTGGAAATAAAGGGGGAAATTAGTAGGGCAAAATTTGAAATCAAGTCAATTGTCTAAATGTACACCCATGATCATTTGTCCCATCATAAGGATTTAAAAAAGGGTATAGTTTGTTTAGGTTCTGACTTAATGGATGCAAGGCTACCAATCCCTGGGGCAAAATTACGTGCACTCGGAGGGGCGGTCAGATTTTATTGAAACTGGTGTCAATGGTCACTCTGGTCATACTGAAGCAGCAATGGCATTTTAATTCTTTGGGTGACACTCTGTATATTTTAAGTTCTGGTAACCCATAGACAAAGTCAGAACCTAACAACTGCCTTTTTATAATCCGTTGAACCAATGTGGTGGTGTGCATTTAAACAACACAATAATGACCCTTATTAAACCTCTATTAATTTACTCCCTTATTGTAAAAAATCGCACACATGCCCCAGAGGTTGGACCCAGAATTTCTGGTTCATTGCATCCTTCAAACCTAAATAGAAAAACTTTTCAAACCCCATCTTTGAGAAATGGATTCCCATTTACAACCCTAACTGATCAAAGTTTTAAATCATTGGTTTGCCACAGTATTACAGAGTGAGTAATTTAATGGATCAACCACTGAAATTTGTCTCACAGAAAGGTCCTTATGGTGTAGACAATTCACTTACAATTACTGTATTTGATCAAATTTTTTTTTTTTTTTATTTAAGTTTTCAAAGTGTGCCGCAGGGATCTGGCAAACTGGGTCGGAGGGTTTCGTCACGGGGGCCGACGGCGCGCTCACGAAACGGCGAGTACGAACACGGGGGGGGGGGAATGCAGTTTTCTCACAAAGTACCCAACAAAATGAATTAGCCTAAATATTAGAAAAAAAATACATAGATTTTATAGCTATATTGCTGTAAAACCATTCCACATGTTCAAGAGGCCAAACACTTAGTCTCATGGTTTTCTATATACTAAAACTAATTGTAAGTAAAGTGACAGATTATATATGTGCCTCATATAGTTTCACCCAACCCATGAGAGACAGCCCATTTTTAACAACTCTTAACCAAATGCTATGGGTATGTATTACTAGTAGGATTTTTTTATTCGGGCAATGGGGGTCGAGTGGGTGGGTGATCATTAGAAGAATATAGTGTGGAAAAATGTGGGGGCAATATAAGTGCGCGAGGGGAGACAAATAACCCCATTCGATTCGGGAGAAGTGTATTTTTACAAAATCACGTACATAGAAATTCGATGTCAAGATAGCGGATAAGATCAAGCCAAATTTTAAAAAAATCCCTTTTCCTCACGAAGAACATAATACAAGGCCAATGCACTGAATAAATTCCCAACACTACTGAATCACTCACATAAGAAAATTACGAATAATCATTTATTACTCAACCAAAGTTCTTTTATAACGTCACTAAGGAATATAGAAAATCTGTACGTTACATTTAGTACGTTCAAATGTTCCCCGAGTAATACATACGAGATTGTCAACAAGCTATGTCCAATATTTACATGGTACTAAATTAGATCGGATTGTCACTCAACTAACACACTACACTATTTGACTGCCCAATCCTTCCTCTTTTCACCCAGCCTCGATGTCATGACAGTTAATCCATTCTTTGATGACGCCAAACAAAGGAATCGATAGCTTGTCTCAGACTTCATGCGACAATCTATTCAATTTGAATCTGGTATGAAGCCATTTTGTTTACATATTTGATACAAAAAGGTTCATGTAATGGGTTTAAAGCATCATCTTTGTTAACAAGTTTGAGCATTTCAGCTGTTTAATACAGCTTTTTAGTTTTGATCTTCAACACATCTCCTCTCCACAGGAATTCTTACCAGCGCCACTAATGGGGTGCGTTACTGACAGGATAAAAATCAGACTATACTTCATTGCAAGAGGTGGTATTTTTCCAAGTCAATTCTAAAAATGACACTTACAACGTCATGCTGGGGTTAAGATTGAACAAGGTATTCACCTGATTATGTCTTCAGCAGATGACAATGGTGAGCGTCACAAGCATTACCTCAAGAAGCTTTTACATCAAACAATAATCCATTAATCATACGTCAATGCTTTGACACTGTAAACGCATTCATTTTTGATCTGGTAATAATAGTTTATTACTCGATGTTTTCAATGCACAATGGAATACTTTGATGACCTTCAGAGTACCTTCTTTAGATGAATCATTTCCTAAATAAAATCATACAAACACAATGGTAAACAAGATATGTCTAATTGATTGATCAGATTTCAACTAAGGTAACTTCAATCAACCTATTTTGTTTTCCACTTTGTGGCTAGGGTTGTAAGTAGGCACTTGTCTTCATAAAAGAACCAAAGAAATGGCTGAATCTTACAATACAATGATAGGTAAAGATGACTATAGTTTTAATTTAATTTAGATTTTTTTGGATAGATGAGTGTTTCTGGCAGGTGGGGTGGTTTCACAATAGTATAGTTCAAGGTAAGTAAATTCGGGGTGATTTGCCACAAATTGAAATGACTTATCAAAGAGACAAATCCCCTTAATGACCAGGCAATTTACTCATAACTGTCATTTCTCTACCTCCAGGGGGGGGGGCAGTATGATGTCGTAACCTTGACGCAGCTTTTATGGCATATCTTGACGTGTGCGAGAGATATGGCCGTCCAATTGTGCGCGGTGTAAAAATGCGTCGCTTTAAGCAAGCGCGCGTTTACTAGTGCGACTATCAAATATCGCAATGAGTCAATACTGCACGGAGGTAGGAAAATGGACTATAGAAGCAAATGCCTAGTCCTGCTGACTATTTTGGTCCAAAGGGTGAGAAATTCTTCGCATATTATTATCACATTCATCCGTGAACCGTCCTTTTTTTTCAGCTTTTCTTACATGGGCTAAGTACAGTCATAGAAGAACATTTTATAGACACAATTAAGTTTTTTACAAGGCAATTCCTTCCTCAAATTAAGGAATGATTTCCAAGTATTTAATAATCACAAGTGTAAATGTTTCAAACACAAATGTGTAGATAATAATTGCTTGTTAGTATCCTTGCCATTAAACCATTCTATTGTTTCCCATTATGTCATGCTGCTAATAGGTTGTAATCCTATATAATGTGAAAAGCCTGCAAATCACCTAGTCAAATGTTACGACTGAATGCTTTTGTTGTGTATGCTGACCAGTCCTATCGTTTTACTTTTGTTGCATTAGAACTTTTGTGGTTATCTTACTTTTGCGATCCCTTATTCATACCCAGTATGGATGCCATGGGAGGACCTTGGTACCATTCAAAAATAATACCAACTTGATTTGCTGGGCATCAATGTTGGCACCTAATTTGAGGTCTGTATGAGCTAGATTTTGTCTCGCCTGAACTTTGTCAAGGCTGAATTTAGTAATCACTTTTCTGTCTGTCTGTCCTTGCTATCTGTCATGTCCGCCGTCCGTGTTGCACTGCTTGGTGAATTTTTATGGATTTTGTTGCATGACTTTTTCATGATTAATAGCTCCACAATGGAAAATGTGTGACCCCTGGGGTGGTGTCCAATGAAAAGAGCAGTAAATAATTACTATCTAAATGCAAACCCGGGTGTGCTACTCCTAACATCTCTTGGTTATGCTCAATTAGCAACACTACTGGTGAACTGAAAAAATGTTCACAATACATCTGACAACAAATACTTCAAATGCAAAATATACGATGCTTGGATCTGCGCAGAATCGAATTTATCTACAAATACGACGCCGTTATGCAGCGTCTGAATTTAGTAAATAAGTGGGGTTGTTCCATGGACCACGTGGTTGTAATTTTTGTTTCCCGCCAAAGATGTTGGTTGCCGTATTGGGAAACAACTTTCTGTATATAAATATACAATGATCAAGTGAAATGATATCTATCTCATGCGTATTTATCTGGCACTAGTCAAAGGGGGTTTTCTCTGTACCAAAACGTTTTATTTGTCTCTTCAAACATCTGGGCTTGATTACTATTTAGCGATTTTTGGTGGTGAGTTTCTTGGACGCGATTTTCACTTTATTGGAGAATTACCGAAATAAATACTCCAAGACTTAATGATATATTTGCCATATCTAACAATTTATTGGCTGTGTCATGTTCTATGAATTGCGGCTATCAAAAGAGAGTTTAGAGTTTGTGACTGGTTTAACATGGTGCAATCAAAGGCTGATATAGGTTAGTGCCCCTTTAAATGTGGTATTTTTTTCCAGTTTGGGTGAGCTTAAGACAAAGAATTTACATGGTAAAAAATGCATACAAATGGAATTCCATGGTTACATTGTACTTACCATAGCAATTAGCATCCACTGTGACTTTCCACCAAGGGACGCGAGAGCAACACTAACTCGCCTGATCCCAGATTAAAAGGAAATAAAATGTCAGACTTGAAACTGGATTTGTTGTTTTATGCGACAAGATTCAAGAACACTGTCAATATTAACACTAGTTAGACCAATATAATACTCATCCACATCGCACTACACTAAGATTTTTCTCCTGGTTTCACCTAAAATCTACAGACTCATACTTTCAGAAATGAATATTTTTTCTTGTGTCTAAGTATTGTTTCATATGACGGGATTCCTTCAGGATTTGGACAGTCAATGGGACCAAAACAGAGGCAAGTCCAGCCCCCTGTCAAATAGTGTTTTTTATGCGGACTGGTGTGTCGGAAGTGTTCCCTAAAAATGGATTAGCAATTGTGAGATCTGGGTTGAAAACCTGCTTACATCAGCGCGGGAACAAAAATAACTTAGAGAATGGGTGGAAAAAGTGGAGGACTCTGATATGAAGTGCCCATTCAAGGATTTGTCTTTAATATCAGATTTTGTTATAAAAGATTTTTCTTTTACTTAAAGCACTATCACTGACTTTGGGTGGGTAGCAATCTAAAAATCGAAAAAATTGATCACACTCAGATTTTGTTGCATTTTTGTTAACAATTATTTTTTGTAACAGTAACATACCCTGCCAGGATAGAGGACCAGAAATCACCTAATAAGGACAAAATCCGAAATTTTAGTCGTCATTGTCCGTTTGAAATGAGATTCGTATCTTTGGATCACTGCGTTTTTTCCTTTTCTTTAATATTCTTCGTTGGAAAAAGTAACTTATGAAATCCTACAAACTTATCCTTCAATTTTAAAAAACTATTCCTGTAAATTACAGTATTTTTTCCCTCTTTCGGATAAATCACTGATTGTGTCTTTAATTGCATATTTTGTAACTAACAGAATAGCAATTAATAAAGGGACACAATGACATGAAACAAATATTCCAGACTCTATGAAATGACCCGTACTGAATCACTTTCCACAAATTTGAAATAATTTGGGTGTTTTAATTTTTTTTTTTGTAAAAGGGAAAAGTACCTAAAATTATTTTGCTTGGTAAGCTTCCACTATGATGCTGACATTATGGCCAGCATTTTATCAAACTTACAAAGCATGAGTCATCAGCTCACAGGCCATTGCTATTGTATATTGTTACCTAATCCTGGCCGATCCGCCTTTTGCCAGATCAATATCTTATAACAAGCCTGCAGTACAATGTCTGAATCCATCCTGGTCTGAATTCTTTGAATGTCACAAACATGCGAGATAGACTAAATTCTGGCAGGGATGTCCACACCTGATTTTTCTGTGGCAGCGGCAAGATTTTACAGAATGTAAACAACCGTCCAACTTGTTTTTCAATTTTTGGAAAGGATTTCAGTAAGGGTCCACTACCCACATAGCACGTTTCATGAAAATTTGGTCACAAGTGTTCTGTTCATAAGAAGGGAAAGTTTCTTTTTTAATCATCAATTCTTGAATTGATGGATTTTGTCATCGAGAGCGGCGTGTTTTAATACGTCGGCTCTTATTTGCGAAACTATTCGGCCGTTTATGTCCGTTTTTTCCCCCCAATTCGGCAAATTGTTTCTGGAGGTGTGGGGGCGTTTCGCCGGTAGGTTTTATTTTTGCGAATTTAGTGACTGGAGGCAATTTGTGTGACTTTTTTATCTTTTTTTTTTTGACTATTTTTGGACAATATCTATGCCATGGCTTGTCCGTCTTCTTACTGAATGCTATTGGTTTTGTGTTCACCTATTAACCGGGTCTAGTGGGGTTCTTCGGGCGAAATGAATGGTGACGTGTTCAACTTACCATATCGCTACCAAGGGATTACCAGGACTGAGGTCAAACACAGTGCGAGTTCATTTGACTTGAGTAGATTTCGTGTACACCAATTTCCCTGGATGAAGGTCCCCGACTATTATAGAGATGACACAAAAGAAGTTGTTTTACTTTTGAGATCAGACTTCCAGTATGTTAATAACTCGGGGTATTTTGCAAACCAAGTCTCAAAAAGAATTTCAGCAAAAGGTATAATTTTTGCATCTTTAGTGAAGCAAACTTCAAAATAGTAAGTCCAGTGTAACCTTAGCAAATTGGTTCGGGGTTCGTTCCTTTGCAGAAGGCAGCTTGTTTCCCATTATGGCATTTATAATCCTGAACTATTCATAGTGTTTTATGGTATAGGATGGGGTTAAAGTTGGGGTTTTTTGGTTGTTGGTTTCGACGGCAAAGTTTAGAATTTTTAGTTATGTAATATTGTTATATTTTGGGAGGTCTTTTGAAGAAACAATTTTGGTGTACGTGAGAACCTTATCTGGTTGTCATTATTAAGTTCTTGTTGGCTGTATTCGATACAATGGACATTACTGCGACAATGTTACCATATGCCCACGTGGCTGTTCCTCTAAACGATGTAACACGACTTGACCTTTTAAGGCACTGAACTGTTGAAAACCCCTGTTCTGGAAGTTATGAAGTGGTCCTTGAAAGTTTGAAGCACTTTAATATATTAGGTTTTTCTAGATATAAATATTCGATCCTATAATATGATAACAAAGAGGGTATTCACTTGGCGACAGCGGTGGTCATACTTTCAGGAATTTTATTTTGTTTATAACCCTTACACTGGGATACTATATTCTATTGCGAGTTGGGACGACAACACGCTTGCCTTACTTTTGAGGGTTTTAGATATTTGTGTCGACGGTGCATCACTCATGATTGGCCTTACATTCACTTTACCTTTTATATCCCGCTTCGTTGAAAGCGTAAAATTTGAAATAAGTGGCGGTAAGCATATCTATACTAAGTGGAAATCTTTGGACACATCTGCCGAAATTAATTACATTTTGACTATGATATCCTAAAAATTGTTCAACAAAGATTCAGCGAAAGTTGTCAATAATAATCCTCTATTTTTGATAGAGGATATCCCTCAAAGTGGCCTGAAACAAAACGAAAATTAATAAGAATTAAAAATATTAAAAAAAAAACCGACAATTTGCTCTGCTATCAGTACGTCATGACCCCTCTGATATCCTTATGTAAACGTGTGCAACCAAGCGTCAATGTATGGCTGGAAAAGAGATGCATATACGGTTGTTATCAAGCTTGCTGTTTACAGATCATTGTAAGGCATGCCGTGGTAACCTTGGAGTGTGAATGTAAACTGTTTAGGTCCATTTGCGATTACCTTCACACGTAGTCAAAAGAACCACTGACCCAAGTCTCATATTGAGTATATATAGATTGGCCTCTAATGAACTCTTATGGCCTTTGACCCATTTTTGTCAATCTCATAATAAAACACTTCTGAAACTTAAATGCTATTCCAACTAAAGGAACCACTGATACAGGACTCTTACTGGTATTCGCAGAATGACCTATGATGACCCATGTGCCCTTTGACCTCTAATGGCCCTATGTGACCTCTGTGACCCCATTGGCCAAAATCTATATTACTAAAAGAAATCAACTTGTGGTTGTGGGTTTGTCCGCTCTGTGTGTGTCACCGCCTTTTACATCGGATATTATTTTGGTGGTGGTGGTAGAGCTCCGACCTACGAGGTTTGTGATCACGATTTGGAGGGGTCATTTTTGGGGTCAAAGGTCATGCCAGGGTCGTTGTCAGGGTAAAACTTGTCCGTGCTTTATGTATGGATAATGAGTTTTTGGTTTGGTGGTAGAGTTTCGCCGTACAAGTTTTAGTCACATTTCGAGGGGTCATTTTGGGTCAAAGGTCCTCAGGGGGTCATGGGGAAAAGAATGTGGTGTTGAGATAAAAAAAACGTATAACAAGTAAGAAAATAAGTACCACTTTTAGGCAAAAAGATAATCTATTCCTTTGGTTTCTGACATAGTTTTTCTCCCGACTTTCGGATGGACAGCATCAGCAAATCTTTTTTATATTAAAACCTTTTTAAAAACTACTGCTATAGGCAATGCTGTGTCTTAAAGTGAATTAACAATTAAACATCCAGTGTTGCAAGGGATAGGGGCCTACAACATAATGAACCTGTTGTGATTTGCTGTTTGCCTTTTTGAAGATTGCTCCATTCATTGCGATTAGTGCAAAGTGTTTAGGTTATAATTATTTTAGTGCCTGGTGTGTGTGGACTTTGTTTCTCACTGACAGTCCCTAATGGTGTCTGTCCAGCCGGGCTGCGCCCCCCTGTCAATTTTTTTCGGGAAGCTTTATTTTTAATAGTCCTATTCTCATGGTGCAGTCCATATGTTTGTAGATGGCTCCGTTTTCAAGTTAGGAGCCCTTAAAGTTGACTTTAACTTCGACTTTTCATTTCAAATATTTTTTTTTAAATTTCCATAGTACTTAGTTCCTACTGACAGTTCCTTAATGGGGGCTGTCATATGGCGGAGCCCTGGTCAATTTTTTCGGGACAGCTTTATTTTAAAGAGCTCGATCTCATGATGCAGTTCTAACTATGTAGGTGGCTTTTCGTTTTCAAGTTTACAAACCTTTAAAGTTGACTTTTTTAACCACAACCTTTTTCATGTCATTTTTAAAAAAAAATCCAAATGGAAAAAACTAAAAAGGTACCTACTGAACGTTCCTAATGTGGAACTTCAATTTATCTTTAGACCATATCCCTTGGCTGTATCCCTCTTAGGAGTATTAACACCTGAATCCTCGCTTTTTTTTTAATCTCCCTGATTCTATAATCTCCGATTCCAGAAATCAAATCTCCCCTGATTCCCAAAATCTCAATGTGGCAAGCTCTGCAAAGGTCATCCTGGGGTTGTTTTTGGGTAACTTAGCGGTGCTTTGACCTATGGTATGAGTTTTGGGTATGGTGGTAGAGTATTCTCCGTACAAGTTTTGTGGTATGTTTTCGAGGGGTCCATTTTGAGGTCGAAGGTCCTCCGGGGGTCGTTATCGGGTAACGTGCCCGTGCTTTGCACTTATGGGAGATAATGAGTTGTTGGTAGGTGTAGAGTTTCGCCATACGCGTTTTGTGGTCCCCATGTTTTCGAGGGTCATTTTGGGGTCACAGGTCATCCAGGGGTCGTTATTATCGGTGTCACTTACTTGGCCGTGCTTTGACGTATCGATATAGAGTTATTGAATATGGTGGTATAGTTTTGCCGTACCACTTTTGTGGTCCATTTCGAGGGGCATTTTGGGTCAGAAGTCATATAGGGGTCCTATTGGGTAACTTGGCTGTGTTTTTCATACCAATGCTTTGACTAATGGATATGAGCACCCGGGTGCTAATTAGGGGTCGAATACATTCCCTTGGTTTCTGTTCTGAAAACAATTCCAGTATACTCATTACGGTATACTCAGCCTAGCGAAGACACTAGTATCTACAATTTCTGCAATAAATACAGTGACCACCAAGACATCTCAAATGAACTTGTAGGACTCATATAGTTATACATTTGACCTCTAATGACCTAAAGGACCTTTGCCCCACGTTCAACATTGGCACATCCATATATGTTAATACCGGTGGTGTGTCTGTCACTGTGTCCTTCTGACTGCATATGTTCTCGGATACCGAGGATGTGGTGCACCTTCCTGCATCTTGGTGGGTGGGTGCCCCTTGACTTACTAAAACCGAGTCTGTATTGGTGAGTGGATCAAGGGTCATCAGGGGTCCATTCAAAAAAAGGTCAAAGGAGCTCCAATGGGGTTAACTTGGATATTCATGCGAGACTTGGTGGGGCGGGGTCGATTGTTGAGAGAAAATTTTAAAGGTCATGGCAATGTCATTTCAGGGGTCATTCAAGCAAAGGAACCGCAAAACCCGAGGGTCATTCAAGCAGGTGACGCAAACACAGTGATGCCAATGAGGATCGGCCTAGTAAAATACTATTAAATAAACCACTGGTCCAGAACCTCTTATGGTATGTACAGAATGACCCTCTTATGGCCATATGCCCTTTTTGGACCGCCAATGACCCCTACTTGACCTTTGACCCCAAAATACCTCAACATTCTTCCCAGTTAGTTGTATAGCCACCAAACTTGCTCAAGATAACCACTGTCCAAGACCCGTGGGCTATATGTCAATTAACCTGTAATGACCCTACATGACCTTTGACCCACCAACTAACACATTCCCTAACCATCCCATTGATGGATTACTGCATCTCATTGATGCACTCGTTTGCTCATCTTCTGGTTACGAGAAATTTATACTTCCTCCTTCTAGACAGCGTGACAACAAAATCAAATGGTCCCTCCAGCTCAAGCTGGGAACTCACAAAAAGTGTTTAAAATAAAACACCACTTTTTTGCTCCCACACACATTGGTCGAAAGGCTATTTAATAATGTGTAATGGATTGTTGTTGCAGCTTTCTACATGGGCAGAGGCTAAACGGGTATAGGACATTTCAAACTAATCCACTCTCCCAGCTACAGTGACTTTGCCATTGACTTCCCTTCATGGTGAGCAGATAGGTTATCCGTATAGTTTTTCTGACAGACTAGGAATATTAATGAGCTTAATTTTCATATTTTTCACCCCATAAATGTAATTATTTTTTGTCTGTCAAGTCAATTTTCATTATAGATACGTATTGGCCCCAGATTAAAAACCCTACTTGTGGTAGTAGTCAAGGCACTAATCAGTCATTTGCCACATAAAAATAAAAAAACATCATAAAAATCAACAGTTTTGCATGTCTATGACAAGTATAGCGATCCTATATTATAACATCCTTAAAGTGCTAAGACGGAAATCCCAAACCTAATAAGGACGAATCAGTTCAATTTTAGTCATTCCTGTCCGTACGGACACTTCTACACGTTCTACAACATGCAAGTTACATGGAATTCTCTCTTGGACCTTGGTGTTTTCTTCCTTTTCTATAATTTTTTCAGTCAAAAACTAACTGATGGGATTTCTACAGACAGTTTTTTCCTGCAAATTTTCAAATATTTCGACTCTTTTGAGTGAATCACAGATAGTGGGTCTTTAATTTGTGCACCCATAATTTTTGTTACATCTTAACGAAATAAAATTGTACAATCATTTTATAATCTAGGAAAAAACCTGAGCAAGAAAGTTCATATCACTGATCCCTATAAATTTAAAAAACTTTTATAATCCCCAATCTCCACAGAAAAAGGTTATCAAAAGTTTGCATGCAAGATTCCATGACTTCCCTCTCATTAGGCTGGGGACTAATTAATATGTGTGCTGTTTTTTGTTTTCTTTCTTTTTGGAGGTATCTACAAAATATCTTATATTTGATATGTTTTACTATGTTTACTGCAGACTGAAACCTTCACACACACTGTGCCTTGGACCTAACTATCAACCTCTCCCCATTATCGTCAGGGGCTAGACCATAAGGTTCTATTGACATCCTTTGTGATAACGCGCAGGTATTCTCGCCAACTCCTTAGGAGAAGCATAAATGCCCATAGACTTCTAATAGCTAAAAATAAATATCTCATCTGCAGTGGTGCAGCAAATGCCATTTGGATTCCAAGCACTTCCAGTAGGGCTCTTGAGGTTGTATAATAAGCATACTCAGTGTGATCTAGAATCTGTGGTCTACACTCACCACTTGCTATAATGATTTTGTTATGCCTGATTGACAGCCATGAAGTAGGCCAATATGCTCCCTTGGAGCTTGTGATATGTTTACATCAAGCGGAGGTTTGCTTCTGATTTCTGATTGATCGAGCCAACCAGTAGGTGTCCCTGGTTGTCTATTGCCAGACCCCTATTTTTTTGACCCTGGGTAACAGATACACATTGCTGGGAGATTGGTAGTGAATTGGGTAGAGAAATTTACCTATGTTGTTATACACATCACATACTGTGAGGTAAATCATGTGACAAGAATTTGGTGATTTGAGTCAAACAACATCCCATGGGTAGTTAAGTCGTTAAAGCTCAGCTTATGGTTTCCATTCTTATCATCAATATGGTATTGAACTTTCCTTGGTCCAGTCAGGCAACAGAAATATCTCTCCAGCTTGGTGTACTGCAATGCCACGGGCCAGCTTACAGCTTTCCAAATTCCTTTTCAAACTTCCAGACAACATCACCTAATAACAGGGTACCAAGATTTAGTAATATCTGGATCACTAACCTCTTTAGGCTTGAACTTTATCTTTCCTAGATGCCTCTGTACAGAAGTAGGTTTCATGTCTCTCAGTTGAGTAAGGTTACTCTTCAGTGATGTATAGGCTACAGCAAGGTCATAATCGGAACCTTGTTGGTTCTTCCGATGCCATTTGTCGAGCTGATGAAGTCGAGTTTGCTGTAATTGGATTTCATTCATCTTTTCTGTGCATCACAAGTTGCTTCCTTCCCTCCGCTGCGACATGGCCTGGTTGACTTCTGACTGATGGATTTTCTGTTTCTATTCTTTCTTCAAGTTTTGCTTTCAAGAGTGTGTTTTTTGTACTGTCACAAGGGTACACAATCTGCGCTTCTTCTGGTGTTTGCGCCTTTTTTGCAAGATTTTTTCCAAGACTGTGCCTCTCCTCTGAAATTGTAACATCAACCGCCACACTTCAACCGCCTCTTTCGCCTTTCCACAATCTTGAATCAGTTGCTCGATTTCCTTCTCTTTGCCCCTTGATGGCACCTTCCATATTAACTAGCGTATTAGTAGAAGCAGGGTGATCAACAACAGTACAGTCACGACATATCAATACCCCACACGTTTCACAATAAAACCATAGAACATTGACCTTCATGAATCCTGCAAAGTTGTCTGCTGTGACAGACTTCTAATATCTACTTTCCACTCGCTACATTTCCCTGACCTAAGATCTTCAAATGGGATTACACTATGACTACGTCATATGTTTTACCTTTCTATGTATACCAACACATTCCCCACACACCAACCCCCCACAATAGTACAATAAGCTTCTGCCTTATGGTCTACAGCTTCCACAACAGATTGGCATTGAATCCTCCTGCATCTTTGTGGCTTGGAGTCTTCTTCTTCAGCAGTGGCTCGTCTTTCCTTGAGAGTGTTGATGAAGAGTTTGTTCTGAACCTTTCACGCCATCTCTTGGTAGAATGAACTCCTGAACACAGAGTGGACACCTTACACCTGGGCACGTTTCTTGCCTTTGGCCCATTCAGTGAGGCATTTGAGGCAGTACGAGTGAAGGCATGGGAGTGCTTTTGGCTCTTCCAAGGTAGAAGGGCAACTCCCACATTCTGTAAGGTCTTTGTGCAAAGATTGTTTGGATTGTGCCATCTTCTGCCTCCTGCCATCAATCGTAAAACAAAATTGAACAATAATAATATTCATCGTCATCCATCACGTCATCATCATCATCACGCACCATCACCATCATTAGCAAGCAACAGCCCAGCAATCCATCAATCAGCATCAGTGGCATAACAACAGCATGAAAGACTAATTTTTTTGCTTTAAGAGACAATGGCACATTTGAAAATAGTCGCGCCCTCAAGATTTTTCAAAATTGATATGTTTGCATGGTTGTAAAGTTTTTATATACATCCGGAGTCATTGTATTCAGCAGAAAACGTAATTGGTGTATAAGCACAAGAAAACAGAGTTGATTACCACGGCATTCACACTGTTTGACCGGTCTATGACCATTGTGGTGTTACTATCAATGAGTACGAGCCTGATATTCATGTAATAGACACATTTATTGATTAAAGGTACGGCAAACTTAAGAGTTAGCCTACAAATTACCTGGATATCTTCCCGGTGATGTCTTTAGCCTTTTATTGATGCCCCTATCTGTTTTTGGTATGTTATTTTGATGTGTAAAATATATCTTTATTCTTCCAATGGCCAAGACTATCATTTGCAAGCATGTGCCAGTGCCGCTTTAAGACACAGCTTAATACAATTAAAGAAACGTGGTCATGTATGTTTGTCCTTCGATCACGCCTTCATTTTTTTTTTTTACAATGTTCGACAAATTTTTACCACATATATTCTACATGGTGGAAGTATCCTAACGGAGAGCTTTTCTCAAAATCAAAAAATTATTAAAAACAACATAAAGTGATCAAATCCATCACTGACACAACGTAGTGGCGACGCAATTTGCAGGTCTCCCCGTGGAAAATATATGCATGTATTTTACTCAAGCACCTTTTTATAACCCAGACGGGTGGATTCGCCTGAAACGTCGTAACCAGATTCCAAGTGCCCAAAGGTGTAATAATGAGCATACGTACATCATTATTAGAGTTCTGGGCACCACCATATTTGGTTTGCATGTTGTCGTATTTGGAAAGCCTTATGCATATTTATGAGGCACGTGAGTATTTTGTGTTCAATGCATTTTGCGAGTGAATACAACAACAACAACTGATGCCACATTCTGTCTTTCAGTTTCATGTCCATACAATGTTTACTGATTTGACCTTAGATCATCTTGATGATCGCGAAATGACCTTCACAGTTTTGGCATTGAATGTTGACTAAATCAACCAAGTTTCATAACCTTACAACTAAGTTTTATAGCATACAACATTTTCGACTGATTTGATATTAGATGACCTTAAAGAGACGAGGAGATTTCCAGAAAGAAGCGCCCCCAATATTTGTCGAACCCCGGTTTTTTGCATATTTGGAATGCTTACCAATGTATTAGATCACACCTGAAGTAAATTAGCCGAATACGCTGTCTTTATGTAATATGATGATGATTTTATAGTACTTTCTGTCGTGCACGACAGAAAGTTAAAGCATGGTTTTCTATGGGAACGATGGCGATAGCAGGCAAGTTCAAAACAAGGTTTGCAGTTTTCTTTTGTACTTGTTTATTCAATAAACCTTCAAAACGTTCTCGGTAGGTGGTCTACGACCGATCCAGTGAAAATTGAGGGAAATTTGTATCCTCAAAAAAATCTCCTCCTGTCACTTTAAAATCACATTTTAATCAAATGTTGTCCAAAACTCACAAAGGTACATTACCATGCAACAATTAGGCTGATTTAACCTTAGATAACCTCGATGACTTCAAAATGACCTTTAGAATTGTTGCTATTGAATTTTGACCACACCACCAAGTTCGATACCATACAACCGTGCAAATAACCTATTTTGGATCCATTTGACTCTACATGACCTTTAACCCTCGCCGCCTTTAGGCCAACCCCTTTCCTCCTATAACCCACTGATCATTGTTACCAAGTCAGTCAAAGGGTACATTTTAAGCGAAAGATAACCTGAACCTGCCATTCTGAACGGCTTTTGCAACCCCTCCTTGTTCCCCCTTTTTGGTTTTATTGAAGTTATCTATAAAATGGGGAGACGGTTAAATTACAATGCTTTAAGCCAAATGCCCACTCATATGATCACATACACAGACATATTTCTTAGTATCACTCAGAGCAACCTCAGGGACAAACAATGAATGGGCCACCTGATGGAGTAAACTACTTCTTGAGAAATTCTAGATTTCAATGATCGCAGCTTCAAGTGTAGTCCAGAAGGGAATTTCGTTCTCAGTTTATAGAATTATGGTCATACTACCTTTAGTGAGGAAGCGCAGAGTCGATCCCTTGTAGCTGATCAACAGGTTTGCAATCTAATCCTTCATCTTGCTCGAGAACATACTGGATAAAGTTAATGCATAAAAAAAGTAACTAGTTTTCAAATAATGCAAGGTTGAGGAATAGGAATAGTCCCTAGTGATGTTGAGGGTACACCCTAGCTGCAGTCCAACATGGTAATCCAAATGTGTAAATTTCATAAAACTCTCAAAAAAAGTTTGGCCAGTTTTGAGCCACCTATATTCCTTTATTTGTTGGACCTAGTCGTATCCTTTATGCATCATAAAGGTAAAGCACTAGATAATTTTCACCGGTCTAAAATGACACACTTTTGTAAACACTGGCTTGCTTCAGGGCCTGAGTATCTAACTTTTGAAAAGGTGGCAGGTGGGTCTCAAACAGAATGTGGCAATGCTGTTATAGTACCTTTGTTTTTAGGCCATTTTACTAATTAAATGTAATTGTATTGCTAAACGAAGCGACTCCATCGTTTAAATTACGGGTTACCTTGGACTTCGAGGGACCTCTGCCACCCCTTCAGCCAGAAATTTCATATGTTGACCATGTTGTTTCCGAGCTTCTGAAAGTGTGAAGACAAGTTGAGTTTTGATCCACCACTGAAAGTATGGCTTTATATACTATTGGGTGAGCTTTAAATTGGTAATTACACAATAGAAAGGTTAATAGATGATTTTGATTAATGCTATTGTTATTGGCTCTTTTAGATAAAATTTTAACACAAAATATGGCCCAGAAAGTTACAGTTGGTTACTATTTTTCAATTTTAAACACATTTTTACAAACACCTTTCCGCTAGAGGGAGACCAGATCTTTTCTTGCATGAGGCAGCAGCTAATATGTTGAAGTGTGGCGGAGCCAGCTACACCGATTGGTGCCTGGGGTTTGAGAAGTCTATACCACCGGTGGACGAAAGTTTAGGGCACTGATTGAGAATGTGAGCACATGGTGTAAACCAGACCTTTGCAAAAATGGGGGGGGCCCAGCGATATGAAGGGATCTAGGATTAGGGTCTTCTTTCGTAGCGTTTGGGCGGATAACGGCGTTTTTTTTTGGTTGAGTGGGCTGGGGGGGCAAATTTGGGCCTTCTTCCATAGACACTGTACAAAAACGTAGTTTCCATTTGGGGGCGAAGGGGGGGGGGGGGGGGGGAAGGGTTTTCGTTTGGGGGGCTTGCCCCCTCCCCCCCCCCACCCCCCCCCGCTGGTTACGCCACTGGTTAGCACAGTCTATGATGGAAAACCACATTGGCAGGCTTGAGATGGTCGCAGCCCCCATGGCGCACATGTTTGAAACGATCGACCGACATCTGTGCGACCATGTTTTAGGTGTACCATTCTTGAGGGAAGATGGCTAACAGGTGGAGTTCATATAGGTGTGATAGTGATTGTATTTGGTCTTGGAGTATCTAGCCAGCAGTGTTCCATGTCTGTAGAGAGTTTAGTGGTATGGAACCATCAGCTGTGGTGTGTTTGCGTCCCAGAGGTAACTGACGCAACCCATCGGATGAATTTGCGAGGGTTCATGTGAGGAAACTTTTGGGATGCTCTCATCCCGCGCGCATGGATCAGACTGGTAAAGGACACAGTTGGGCTGCATATGGACATTAGGACCCTCCCTAACTATTATTAATGGTTAAGCACATAAGGCCATGTGTCTTAATGAATACAATTCTATGGGGGCCGACAAGTAATGGCAAATTTGAGACATTCTCGGGACCCCAACTGAAAGATGAAGCAAGTGATGTTACAAAAGCCTGTCCTTTTAGACAGGAGGAAAAAGCTAACACTGGACCAAACTAAAAGCATACTTCATTAATTCATCTGTACCTTTTGGGGTACTTTAAATGTTACTTTATGGGGTAAATACTATATACGTTAACCTTAATGTACTGAATCGTACTATAGCTAGTGCCAAAAGTTCTAAATCAAATCCTGTGTTTACCTCGAAATAATTGCAACAGAACTGTTGGTGTTGTGTTACTTAGGAAATGATGAGATTTGAGAGTGAGTAATATCAAAGTCTAGAAGTATAAGAGCGGGGAACATGTATTTGCAGGGGCAAAGGTTTGTACAGAGGGAAAATGTAAAGTAGGTATAATGTGTACTGAAATCTTACCAATTTTTTGCCCACAGTCCGAAAGATTTTTAAAAAAAATGTATTTTTTTTTTGTAAAAAAGTTTGCCCCTATCTATGTGTTTAGTTTAATTATTATAGGGCTATCAATACAGGTTCAAGGTCATTCATGGGGGGTTAAACTTTTTCAGAATGCTCTGAATCTTTTCAAATGGTTCCCCATTCCTTCATACATGTATATAGTGTATTTCATTAAATTGTGATTAAAAAGTATTATATGACGATACTTTATCGTCTTACTTTAAAAACACTGGGTATACTTTAAATCATTCCTTTAAAATATATTTTGAAGTGTGTTTCAGTGAAGTATGTAATGGTAAGAAAGTACAATTTAAATTTTTGGTCTACGGTTTAAACCTGATGGATACCCTTAATCTTGAGAAGTCATCTTGTTAATAAAACATATGAACAAGAGGAAGGCGTAACCGTGTGCTAAAATGGTATAATATTAAAGGTGGCAACAAGCTATTTCCACACAATCAAGTGTCCCTAAAAAACTGAGCCCTGATTTCGTACTGATATCAAGTTGCCGATTATATTTTTAGAAATGGAGACAAAACGGGAGAGTCCATAACTTAATAATGTTTTTTTTTATTTATTCGATTTTCATGTGTTTAAAGGGTTAAATTACTTCTTGGTAAAAAATTGAGACCAATTACTTTTCGAAGTTTTTGATTTGTCCGAGTAATATGTAAGCATGTTGTGTTAATCTTTTGACCGATTTGGATAAAACCACACACCTTCGAAAATACTTGGAACGCTAACGACTATCCCTTTAAACCGTAATTACCTCTCCTTCCCCTTAATTTCCATCACGACGAGGAAACCCGAAGCACCATTTTGTTACATTGATTCTATCAACATACATCACAGGAAGGGGCTGGTTTTAAAAACTCATTCATGTGTCCAAGATTTTTTTTCAAGGACTCCAGTGTAGCCATCAAAATAACTTTTCTTTGGGCTTCACGACCGAGATATTTTCTTTTAATATTTTGTGTTGAAATCAAAAGCCTCAAATGTTAAAAACAAGAGTATTGGAGTGAGTACCTTTTCACAGACATCGCATGATTAGCATACCGAAACACATCGGGGTAAAGAACCCAAGACACCCCCTCCCTTCCATTAGACTACGTCCATTGACCCCGCGAGAGCATATTTTTGCAAAGAGGCTATACATGCAAGCTCATCAAGAATTTAGTTTTGAAAGAACCCCCAAAAACGGAGTTCAACATAGAAACCAAAATGACAATATCTTGATCTAAGCCAGATCGTTATTTTGTTTTATTTCTGATTTATCTGAAATTGTCACTTAAAATACCCTTTCTAAACAAAAAAAGAAAATTAAGAAATTGTGTTTTTCATGAACTTTATCGGCTCTTGCCTATTTTTCTCTCCATTTCTTGGAAAGTAAACCCAAATCACCTTTTGTTTTCACTTGTAGACATAAGCAACATACAATCTACTCTATTTAGAATCTCGTGGCCACCTTTTGATTGTAAATGATATTACTTTACATTTTTAAAATGGCAGGAATGTTTGTACCCAAATATTGCCTGTACATTGATGAATCCTCATCCTCCCACCTCAAAGCTGTTAAGATATTAAATTGGAGAATGCCTTAAAACATCTTTAAAACTCTTCACTTTATTTACCTCAGAAACGCACCCATATTGATCAAGTACTTTTTCATAAGCCATAATGCATACCGTTCAATTTCCAAACACAGGGTATGGCCCTCCAAAAATATTCGGTCCACTTTTTGCGCTCTTTTGGCCTGCTCTCAGGATTTTCCATGGGACCGACCCGCGACCCCGCCCATGATTTGGCTGGCTATTGTGCCTCGTAAACACAAATTTCAATAAGCTTCTTTCTACATACAGCTGTTGACATGTGTTGTCGAACAAACAGTTACCAGTTATTAGTTTAAACTTGAAGATTTGATTTGGGGCTACCACAATTATTGTAAAATCATTGATTTTACCTTTACAATATTGGACCTGTGTTAAACAAACGGCCTATTGAGTTCATCATTTTGAATGTTTAACAACAACTAGAAATAAAGAACCAAAGGTCAACGGGCATCTGTTACATTTAAAAGTATATTTTATTTTCAAGGACTGCTAAAGTTTAAATCAATTCGACACTTGGAGATTAATATTCAATACATAACTCACCATGAATTTCAATCCCTGCTCCTTGGAAGTAAGTAGGCCATAATCAAGTCAGCCAAATGCTTTCAGCAGTTTCTGTTCATAATAAAATAGAAATGATCTAAAATACTAACTTGACTAGACCAATGCTGCCTTTATCGTTCAAAGCAATTTAAACCGAAAGAAGATTGTCCGGACACTATAAAGCTCCACATCCTTACGAAGTTGAGACGGACTAAAGTCCCCCCCCCCACCCCGGACTGGGAGTTCAAGTCAGACCTGGGTTGAGTTTTACTTAAAAACCTTGTGTTGGTTTAGCGTTATAATTATATAACAGTTTTAGATATGGGAGTTTCCGTACCTGATCTATCTGACACACTGTCTTCTGAACGAACATTACGAATTCGGAAACCCTTCACACGGAATAAAGCACAGGTTATTCGTTAATGTTCCACTTCATATGTGTCAAAAAAGTGTGGTCAGATGGGTCAGGTTCGGAAACTCCCGTTAGCTATTACCGGTAGACTTGGGGGTTACAGTATGTTTAAAAGTCATTGGCTTCATTTAAATTATTTCGTGATCACCCTTCCCTGCCTCGTCATCGACGTTCTTAAAAACGTTGAGATTTTAATCATCTGAACCGTTTGGTCTAGTATTTGTTTTCTATCTTTTTAGAAATAAGTTTGGAATTTTCTATTTTCTGTCCATAAACAAATAGAATTTACAACCTCAAAAGGACCATCACCATCCCGGATCGCCATCAATGCAATTTTTAAGATCAAATTTTCTCAATGGCAATTAATGAACCCCAAAAATGTGCAAGGATCATCACAAAATGGACCTTTAATGACTTTATTAACATATATTTGCACGCATCAACAACCCGGTATCTTTTTGCCACAGCATGAGCCACTTCATTTTCCACATGGGTTACATACTTTGCTTTGATAGCCGGGGACTTTATATTGCAGACTGTGTGCCTTTTCGGATAAAATTTTGAATTTTTGCACACAAGTACTTTAGAAGGCATTGATAATCCATAAAATTGATGGAAGCACTTGTCAACCCCCCTTAATGGCCCCCAGCTTGGGTTTCAATGTCAAGTATACAGGATAAAAATGTTAAAAGTTCCGATCGTTTTGAAAAGGACACCATGATGTTTGTCTGGTTTTCATCCGGATTCCAAAAAGCTATATTTTTTACACTATCTATGACTTATAGTTCGGGAGTTATGGGGTAACGTAGAAATGAAAAATCATTTTGGTGTTACATGGTCAAAAGGTCAAAATTTGCTTTGATTCAGGTAAATGTGTTGCAAATTGTTTTCCACTAGCTTAACGGATTGAAATAAATAATAGTTTGCTTCTATCCTGCGTACGAGGCAGTCGATCCAGAGGGGGGCAAATTTCAAGTCGTCCCACCAAAGGAGGCAATTCGTAAATCGTCCCGGTGATTTTGCTCCAAGTAAGTCTGAGGAGCAAAATGCGCTCCGATTTGGACCGAAATTGGTTGAAATTCCCGAAAAGATGGATAAAATCACATTTTGGCCCCATACATTCCTTTTTCGAGCCAAAGGGGGCAACTTCCCCCCCCCCCCCCCCCCCCAGTCGGTACGCCACGTCTGTTGCTTAGTTGTCACGTAGCAAAAAATAAGGTCATAGGTCAATATAACCCAATAGCTTCCAATACTGTTGACTTTATTATTCGCCATTTTGGTTAAAAATTAAACCCTGACGAAGTCAAAATTATCATATTTCTTCTATGAGCTGAACCAACAACTTTGAACCAAGTTTTATACACAAAAATTGGAGCAATTTTATTTTTGACCCCTGGTACAACCAAAATTGACCATTTCATTCAACACCATTGTGGACAGTTTTTACCCCAAATTCCAAAACTAAAAGCCATAGGTTAATACCTATACATTTGTGGAATCCTTTTGACTAGACAACATCTGGTTGCTTTTCAACACAATCGGAACATTTTAATTTTTACCCCTGTGTAGTCCAAGCTGGGGGCCATGAAAGTGGTGTGGGCAAGTGCGTCATCATTGGTTATTATCATTGCGTAAAGTACTTGTGTACCAAATTCACAGTTTTATCCAGATTTGCACACTC